>KV005645.1:401277-419719 GCA_001598015.1 Dorcoceras hygrometricum
CCTACCTGAGTGCATCTATAAGCCCGACCTGCTCGGCAGTATGTAAGTCTGACCTGCTCGACACAATCAAAGCCCAACTCTTGTTGGCAATACCTAGGGTAGCAGTCCTACCTGAGTGCATCTATAAGCCCGACCTGTTCGACAACATGTTAGCCCGACCTACTCGACACCATCAAAGACCAACTCTCGTTGGCAATACCTCGGGTAGCAGCCCTACCTAAGTGCATCTATAAAACCGACCTGCTCAGCATATGTAAGCCTGACCTGCTCGGCAATCTGTAAGTCCGACCTGTGCTATAATCTGTAAGTCCGACCTGCCCAACAAAGTACCTTGGGTCCCGACTAGAACTTCACATGGTCCTAATTTCAATTCTCCATCTAGGACCAGTTGGGGGGGATACTGTTGATACCCCATACATCACCTCGGGACCCGAGGACCTAGCTGTCCGTTTCTCCTGCCGAGGTGCGTAAAGAGATCATGGAGGACTACCCGAGGACCGAGCTGCACGCTCCTTATGCCGAGGTACACCGAGATCTCGAGACGATTACCCAGGGAGGTACCCAATAATTCCCCCTAAATTTGATGCTACTCTGAGAGTCCGACCAGTCCACTTCTCTCTAGGCTCTAAAATCACTAAAGATCAAGGAAACAATCTAGCTAGGACAACCATTAATCTGAGTGTGATCTTCGCCACGAGAAGTGCCCCAGCACATCACAAGCCGGGGAAAGAGCCCTAGCGTATCATATGTCGGGTAATGCGCTCGTCACCACTGCCTAACCCTCTATAAATACTCAGGTATGCTTCACTCTACAATAATTCACAAACCCCCAAGACTTTGTTTTACATTCACACTTGCTTTCTATTCCCGAGCATCCGACCTAACTTAAGCATCGGAGGAGTTTCGTTGGAAACATTTTCGACGTCTTCTGATCAGTGTCTGTAGTTGTAGGTCTTTGAAGGAAACACATCCAGCTCATCCCCCGAGGACAGACCTTTTGAGCTCCCGACCGCCAAACCTCTCGATATGGTGATAGCTTTTCGACCGTGGAAAAATTTGGTTAGGTCGAAATTATAATACAAACATTGTAAGATGGATTTTGTTATAATTTATCCTTAATAATTTACAAATAAAAAAGAGGACAGCTTGCAATTTTTTTCTGAATAAAGTACAACAAATAAAAAAGAGTACAACTTGCCATATTTTCTGAATAAAGTACAACTTGCATAGTTGATCTGATTACACGTTTCACACACGAAAACCCGGTTTATTTTCATGGTGAAATATTATTTTAAACCCTCGTTACAAGTAGCGAACATATATTTTGAACCATTTTGGCTGCCTTAATTGCATGTGATTAGGATCTGTGCTTGCCATTCACTCTACATTTCTATTTCCTTCTTCCTCTCCACTCTATTTTATTGATCTTGCCCCTCGTATACAAGAGATTCTCTGTGGTTTGGCACTCAGAAATTTCCATAAAAAACTTGTACAACTCAAACATGATCACCGGAAGAGATATCTACGATGTTCTTGCTGCAATCATCCCATTATACGTAGCAATGTTTCTTGCCTACGGTTCAGTGAAGTGGTGGAAGATCTTCACCCCGGATCAATGCTCCGGGATCAACCGTTTCGTCGCTGTTTTCGCAGTCCCATTGCTGAGTTTCCACTTCATCTCCTCAAACAACATCTACGCCATGAATTTCCGCTTCATCGCCGCGGATTCGCTGCAGAAAGTGGTCATCCTTGCGGCCCTTTTCGTTTGGCATGCTTTCAGCAAAAATGGCAGCTTGGAGTGGATGATCACGCTTTTTTCGCTTTCGACTCTCCCCAACACACTCGTTATGGGAATCCCTTTACTCAGAGCCATGTATGGAGATTTCTCAGGAGATTTAATGGTCCAAATTGTGGTCATGCAGAGCGTGATTTGGTACACGTTAATGCTTTTCATGTTCGAGTACAGAGGAGCGAAGCTTTTGATAACAGATCAGTTTCCTGAGACTGCTGCCTCCATCACTTCATTTAAAGTCGAATCCGACGTGATTTCGCTTAACGGACTGGAGCCTTTGCAGGCAGATGCAGAGATCGGGGATGATGGGAAGCTACATGTCGTGGTTCGGAGGTCGACTTCTGCTTCCATGATTTCGTCGTATAACAAAGGAATGCACTCTACGGCCATAACACCTAGAGCATCAAACTTGACTGGTGTGGAGATTTACTCGGTCCAATCATCCCGGCAGCCGACTCCCCGTGCCTCAAGCTTCAACCAGTCGGATTTCTACGCCATGTTCTCGAATAAAACAGCGAGTCCTAGACATTCAGGTGATGTTTATTCTTTGCAGTCATCAAAAGGGCCCACACCGAGGACTTCCAACTTGGAAGAGGAGATGTCGAAGCTCGGGAGGAGGAGATCGGGCCCGAGCTCCGAGATTTTCAACGATGTAGGTTTGCAATGTTCATATCCACCTCCGAATCCTATGTTTTCGGGTCCAAGGAAAACGGAATGTGGGAACATTAACAGTAGTAGCACAAATCAAAGCAAGGAGCTTCATATGTTTGTTTGGAGTTCAAGTGCTTCTCCTGTATCTGAGGAGAATATGAAGAATGCTGTAAACAAATCTGCTTCGAATGAACTTTCAACCATTGATCCCATTACATCACTGGTAGAACCAGGATCCCGAGGTTCGGGTGGTAAAATCTTTTATTAGGTTTTTTGTACTCTTATGAGCCATTTTTTATTGCATTTTATTAGTCATATTGTATGATTAATCATTTTACATAACTGTTTTCTGATAGAAAATGGAAGCCCTGCTGCTGGGAAGATCATGGTCAGTGCAGATCATAAAGAGATCGAGATGGAGGACGAAATCGCCAACTTTCCAAGCAATGTCTCTCCTTATTCATGCCATAAGAAAGTTGATGAAGGACAAGAGAAGAAACCTCAAATGCCTCCTGCAAGTGTCATGACTAGGCTCATACTTATCATGGTTTGGAGGAAACTTATACGGAATCCCAACACTTATTCAAGCCTTATAGGCCTTGTATGGTCCCTTGTTTCATTCAGGTATATATAACCATCCTCCCAAAGTCTTGGCTCCTTTCGATCCCTACACCGATCCCATTAAACCCTTAATTCCTATAATACAGAAATTTGAACTGGTTTTCCATTCAATTATATAACGACACAGGTGGAACATCGAGATGCCTTCGATCGTCAAAGGATCAATATCGATCTTATCAGATGCAGGTCTTGGCATGGCCATGTTCAGCCTAGGTACTTACCATTGTACAAATTATCAAACTATCCTTACTATGAAAGAAGTAATTATTTTTCTATGGCAGGTTTGTTCATGGCTTTGCAACCAAAGGTGATAGCTTGTGGGAGATCAGTGGCCACATTTTCCATGGCCGTTAGATTCTTGACTGGACCAGCTGTCATCGCTGCCACTTCCATTGTCATTGGTCTTAGAGGAGTACTCCTCCATGTAGCAATTGTTCAGGTATTCTAGTTTTTGTTGTTACTCTCATGAGGTGGTGTAATCGAACCGAAATCGAACTCGAATATCTTTAGCCGGTTTGGACCTAGTCCAGAACTAGTAATTAATGAGTTATTACGGGATTGAGTTTAATGAAACTTGTATTAATTTGAACTCGATTCCAAGATAGAATATGTGAATTCATGATGTAACTTTTAGTTAATATATATAAAGAAATGATATGGTGGGCACTCAACATGTGCACCATGTGGGCATCAGGCTGACGTGGCACTTCCAGGTGCTGCCACGTCAGTCTGGTGCCCATGTTGGGTGCCCACCATATCAAATTTAAATATATATATACTTACGAAATGTTAATTTCAATTTAAAGTATTAAAGTTGATATCCATTTTTGTTGATTTTTTTCGGACATTATAACAGGCTGCACTTCCACAAGGAATCGTTCCATTTGTGTTTGCAAAAGAATACAACGTCCATCCTGACATACTTAGCACTGCGTAAGTTATCTGAGGGGATAATAGTGTGCAAATCTCTGGCCAGAGTACTACAAGTGTTTTAGGTAAATGTGTTACTAGTCGAAAGTTATTTGTTCAATACCATTTTGTTTCATACATTGTAGATTATGGTAATAATTAATTGATTGAAAATTTTGGGCACCCTTTATTTGGATTTTCAAAACATCTCTACTCAAAACCTCTATAATATTGTGAAAAGTTATAAAAAAATCATAATTTTGATCCTATAAGTAAGCATCACTGTGATTATTATATTTTAAGTAATTTTATTTTCTGTACTTCTTTAACAATTTAAGTCACTATTGTGGTATTTATGATACGACACCAGATATTACTGGCATACTATGGCATTAAATTTGCACACTAGCGAAAAGAAGAGTATACTTGAAAAAACACAAGCTTTGATAGAAGAAAAGCGGTAACTTAGGGCATCTCCAACCTACCAATTTGGTGTAGGATTTTATCTTCAATCAAGTTGCACTATCTCACCAAATTAGTACAGCCCCCAAAATTCAGCACCAAATTTGGCGCAGAACATTTTGTTTGCGCTATTTTGGTGCGTTTTTTTTTTTTTGTTTTTTATATAAAACAATTATTTAATAAATTATTTTTTATAAAATTCTGAAGTATAATTTCGAACTAAAATTAAAACAAATAATTAAAATATAAATACACAAAAGACAAGTAAACGAGTTAAACACAAATAACGTAAAAGATCAAAGATAATATTTAAAACATAACAAGTAGAAAATATATGAATATTTTGATATATACATTTTGCTGTAAGATTTGAAATAATGGGTTGGAGATGAATGTATATTTGATGCAGAAACTGCACCATTTATGTGAAAAGCCAAAAAAAAAAAATCGGGTCAGTTAAAACAGATCTCTCTCGAAGAGAAATCTGTTTTGCGTGGGAAATTCGATGCGTCGTCGTTTCATGGCATTCAGATCTCTCGCGGTGGGAGAAATCTGTTTACGTTGTGTGTAGAGATCTACTAGCGTGTTGAGTCCAAAACGATGTCGTTTGGTTAAGTTGGAATGGTGTCGTTTAGCTTAGCGTTTGGTTGAGAGATCTGGTGCGCAAGCAAGAGAGGTCCGTTGAAAGAGGCACGGGAGAAGTCTTGGAACAGATGTCAACGCAGGTCAACTTTCCTGTGGCACGAGTTAGAAACGTCGTCGTTTATTGTAATTGACGCGAGGTCGTTTGCCGTTGTGTAAGGAGAGATCTGATTTACAGCAAACGTCGTCGTTTTGTATAGTGACAACGCAAAATTCAGACTTCACGATATTCAGACTTCACTATGCAAATTCAGACTTCACTATGCAAATTCAGACTTCACTACGCGAGACCAGATTTGTGCGTGCGCTAGCGTATTCAAATTCAGATTTCTCGACGCAAATCCAGATTTTTGCAAGGAAGACTTCACCATGAAATTCAGAAAGATTTTTGCACGCGTTCAGGCCCGATTGCTCGATTTTGATCGTCGATATAGGAGGATTAAAGGCTAATCAAGTATCTTAATTTCAAGGCGTAAATCTTGCACACGTAACAGCCAATTTTATGGCCATTTAAGCGGAGACTTAATTTTTGAAACGGCCGGCGGTGTGTCTTCTCCCCTGTACCTATAAATACCAGGCAGGATCCTCCGATTTCCCTCACACCATTTACGAAAATTCTCAGACTCTCTCACGCTGAAAGTCTACAAAAAATATCAGAGTTCATCGTTGAAATCCTGCGTAAGTTGAGACCGAGCGCTGTGCGAATTTTAGCAGAAGTTGTACACCAGATTTCTTGCAAAGGCCGAACGTTTTTTTTACGCGTTTGGCACCATTAAGATTTCAAATAACCGACCCTTTTCACGCAGATTCGGACTTCAAATTTTGCTATATTATTCGCTTGATATATATTATGTATTATTCATGCCGAAATTCTGTATTAAGCCTACTGTTCGAGCACCTTTTAAATCCAGATTTCGGTTCCATTTCAAAGCTCTGTTTGCACTGATTTTTTCTATCGTAATATGGATCTATGGAATATTCCGCACTCTGGGTTACTTGGTGTAACCACATGGCCTCGACCCCTTAGAGGAATAAAAATTAGGGACTGATCAGTAAACCATAGACACGAAGTAATCATCAGTGCTATCTGTCATGCTATGTTTTATCATGTTATGCTCTGTTCTGTTATGCCCTGCTCTGTTCTGATTATATTCTGTTCTAAATTCAGTCGTATATGTATATATATATATATATAACTGTTATGCTCGAATGGTATCCTTTTCGCTTCCGCAAATTTCTCTGATTTTCCGATTTCGATTTTATTTTGGATATGTAATAGACTGGTTTGAGCTATGCTATGATGGCTTAATGTTTTACAATTTTATAATTGTTTAATATTGCCGATGTCATGAGTCTCGGTTTCGGGGCGTGACAATTTAAGCGTAAAAATTGCATCAAAAGATAGTTATGGGTTGGAGATGGTCTTAAGGTCCCAGTTTTTTTCCATATCGAATACCATGTTTGTCTCCGATAAGCATTTGTAAATCTTATTGTTCCTATTTAAAAGAATTTTACAAGAAATACGCAGTTCAAAACTAAAATATTAGAAAATCAATATTTTAAATAAAGTTTCTAGAATTAGCCACTTAGAAAATTGGAGACGAAATCTTAAGTTTTTGGTGGAAATAGAACCGATATCAAACATCAGTTTACGGATC
This sequence comes from Dorcoceras hygrometricum, assembly GCA_001598015.1. Lineage (NCBI taxonomy): Eukaryota > Viridiplantae > Streptophyta > Magnoliopsida > Lamiales > Gesneriaceae > Dorcoceras > Dorcoceras hygrometricum. Next base: position 408,013 of record KV005645.1, read on the forward strand.
GAAAAAGGGATATTACGTGCTTTAGAAAACCATTTGGAAAAACAACATGCAACTGGTCCGATCTAGTCTGTTAAAACTCGAGCTGCAATAGCTCATGTTCTTGAAAGGTTTGAGCACCGAGAAGTAGATCAGGTAAGATATAAAATCATGCGAAAACAACCTGAACTACCCTCTGAAAAATCGAAAGCTTAAAGGTGAACATACTTAAGACGACTTTTGGGAGGAACAAAGAAAGATATTAGATTGTGAATGTAATGCGCATCCTCACCGATAATAAATACATAAGGACAGTTTTAAACAATGTATGCAGATGCAGAATATAAGCTGTAAAGAGAACAAACACTGCGAATTTGTTTATGGAAGTTCGGAGCTCAATCTCCTACATCTCCCATTCTTCCACACAGGAAGGATCCACTAGAAGATTTGATCTGTACAGACCCGATCGAACAGCCCTCAAGCTGCGAGAACTCCTAGCCTCAACTGATGCACATCAGCTCGTAGGCTGTGTGTCTAACTAACACTTCTTTTATGTCTTAGTGAGAAAGACAACAAAGATGGTTTGTGTGTTTGTGATTCACACACTAATCTATACAGCTCAACTCTTGAAATTGTGCGTGAATCTCTGTGTGAGAATTTACAGTGTAAGCTCACCCGCTCTTTTGTTTTCTCAAACATTGGGAAGTAGTTCTTCAAAGCTGATAACTCATTGTCTTCCCTAGCTTGTGCAGTCGAATATGGTTACTCATTGAAGCTCTCGGCTTGTGCACCAGCTCACACCTGGGCACTGACCAGCTTGCACACCAGCTGCCACCTGAGTGTGCAAACTTTCGTTTTTTGCACAAATTTCTGTATTCTGTTTTGTGCCTTTCTGCACTTGTGTTCTTTTTCGCTCATTCCATTATGCTCTCGTGTATCTCTTGTGCAGTACACTCTACGCTGCTTGTTGTCTGCTTGATGTATATAAAGCCTCTTGCAATTCTATCTGTTGGACACAAAGTGGTTGTAGCCATTGTAAAGTTCTCTTGTGTCCTTTATCATTTAATACAATAGCAGGCTTTGTTGACTTTGAGCTCTCTTCATTAAATGCTCTGCAGTCATTGCTAACTTTGAACATGTGAACACTGTACCTGATGTAGACAGAACAAACAAATTAGTTTAAACTTGATTAATCCAATCTTCGCATAGCTTATGTTCAAACTTCTTTGTTCGTCTGAAAGCTTCTGTTGGGGATCGATTTAACCCTCTATATACTTGTTATACAAATTATAATCAGCATTTAGAGGGTGTAACCAGACCGAAAGATAAGACGCAGGATTCAGCAATACATTGAAGCCGGGTTGCGATAACCAAGCTGGTTCCAGCCGGTCGTTGAAACCAGCTTGATATAAGGCAAGCGCTACACATGCTGGTTCCAGCTGGACGCTGAAACCAGTCGACACACGGCCGAACGATCTGGTTAACATATTTTGAGCTGCAATAGCTCAGTGTTCTTGAATACTTGTGCACCGAGATACAGATTGAGTAATGAACAATAATCATGCGGAAATAACTCAAACTGCACTCTAAAGTTCGAAAGATTAAACAGTTTTATGCGTTTGACAAATAAGCAATGCGTGAATATGCAAATACTGAAATCAGTAAAGAAAGATACGCTGATCTGTTTATGGAAGTTCGGAGCTCAATCTCCTACGTCTCCCCTTCTTTCGCAACGGGAAGGATCCACTAGAAAACTTTGATTACAACGACCCTCGCTGCAACCCATTCCTACGACCCGCAGCCGCAAGAACTCCTAGCCACACCACTGCACACCAGTCCACAAGCTGCGTGTGACTAACTCACTTCTTTACTGTCTCAGTGAGAAAGTCTACAAGGACTTGTTTAACGTCTTTTTCCAAAGACTACACACACTTCTTTAACGTCTCAGTGCGAAAGACAACTAGACTTGTTTAACGTCTTTGTCCAAAGATTACAATGGAAGTCGTTTAATTCGATTCACTCAGCTAAACTAATCAGCTATCTCAAAGTATATGTGAATGAATCGTATGTGAGATTTACAGTGTAAGCGTAAACTCTCAAGAATTAAATCTCACACACTCTGGGAAGTGCTCCTTGTGCGAGATGGTTTTTCATTGTCTTCCCAGGTTCAGTGTTGTGTCTGATTACAATGGAAGTCGTTTAATTCGATTCACTCAGCTAAAACTAATCAGCTATCTCAAAGTATATGTGAATGAATCGTATGTGAGATTTACAGTGTAAGCGTAAACTCTCAAGAATTAAATCTCACACACTCTGGGAAGTGCTCCTTGTGCGAGATTGGTTTTTCATTGTCTTCCCAGGTTCAGTGTTGTGTCTTCTTCAGATGTCTACATTTTGGTTTGGACAACACTGTTACGACTTCGTTCTTCTCAGCTCTTTTCTCATTCAGTTTCTTGTGCTCTGTTTTATAGCCTTGCGCAGAAATTTGCTCGTTGGACACAAAGTAGTAGACGTTGAAAGGTCTTTTGACACTGTTGTACTTTGCGTCCTTTGTCAATAAATGCGTCGCAGGCTTTTCTTCACTTTAATCACGTGAGCACTGTTCTGAGAAGACAATACAAGCAAGTCGATTTGAATACTAAACAAAGTTTGTCGTATAGCATTGTATTCAAATCTCCTTGCTCGTGGGTTTGATGGCATTTGTCATGCCATTTGAACGGGTTTGACTTTAACCAGCTTGCCAGCCTGTTCATCAATCTGATCTGCATCGAGCTGGTCTTGTTCGAGCTGGTTGCTTCTTCAAAGATCTCTTCTTCTCTTCTCGTTTGCAACCGCTCTTGAGCAACTTTTCTGATTTTCTCTTGTCAGTGGATCTTCTCTTCAGCTGACCTTCATCATATTCAGAGCTAAGAAATCTTCTGTCACGCTCTGCTCCTGAAGATCCTTTCCAACTGGTTTGTCCTTAACCAGCTGGTTTTCAATCTGCTTCCTTTATCTGAGAATATTCTTCATTTGAGCTGTTCCCCAAGCTAGTTTTCTTAGGTGAACCATCTTGGTTATATGAAGACTACTCGAGTGCCCCACCAGCATGCAGATTCTTCCTCGTCCAAGGTGGGCACTTCGAGCTAGTCTCTCTTCTCGTTGAAATAGCTCTAAATTCCTTGCTGACCTTCCAGCTGGTCGTTCAGCGAGGTATAGCGTACTCCGCTGGTGATCGGATCTGCACTCGATCACTGCGCTTGTACCTGTCTTCGCACTCAATCGCTGCTCTTGTACGCTGTACTTGATCTGCACTTCGAGCAACTCTGCGCTTCAATTCTTCCCTTGATTCTGCGCTTGAACTGCTCTTCTCCTTTACCAATCTGGTTGACCAGCTTGAAGTCTTCATTGACCTGGTAAATACAGTGCTGATCCAGCTCGGGCGTCCTCTTACTGTACCAGCAAAGATATCTTCAACTCGACCAACTTGGACGTCCCCTCACTGTTTCAGTTTGGATATCTCTCTGTTTCCTTAAATAAGTGCACTGCACATATCACGAAAGTCGTTAGTCAGATAGTAACAAATTTTGTGTGAATCAAAACTTACATTCTGATATGCAAAACAGATCCAACAGCTTCTGCTTATCTGTTCTCTGAGCTACTTTCATTAAACTGTTCTTTCTGCTCTTAAGCTGATCTGCACTTGAATACTGTTCTGTATTGTATTGTACCATCTTGGGTGTTATCGACAAGTTCTGCATCAAGCTTGTTTGTCTCAGCTGGTCTCTGAGCTGTTTTCTTCCCACAGCTGGTCTCTGAGCTGGTTGGTCCTAGTTGGTATGTTCTGTTAGATTCTTTCAGCTCTATTCTGTTTCTATACACTGTGAGCTCTAAGCTGTTATTTGTTCTGCGCTATTCTCTGAGTTGTTCATACTTAACTGATATATAGAACACGTTGATTCTGTCTAAGTTTTTTTTGTTCTATTCTGCTATAAATTGCTCTGAGCTGGTCTGTTTGTTTCTCTCTGCTGATACGTTTATTTCTGTTCTGTGCTTGTATCAGCTTTCTGTACTGCACCTGTATCACCTTATATGTTCTCAACTGTTCTGAACACTCTGCTCTGAGCTGTTCACTTTGAACCGATGTACACACTGCCCTGATACTGCTTAACTGATATAATCTCTGAGATGCTCTTCACTACACTGTTCTGCACTTCGTAACTCACCACTTCTTATATTGTAAAGTCTTCGTCTTCGCTCGGCCCTGAACTGGTTTGTTCTATTAAGCTTATCTGAACACTGCGCTTTTAATCTATTCTAGCCTGAACTGTTGTAAGCTATTCTGCACTGTACTGCTAACCTCTAAGCTGGTCTGTTAGTTTCTCGCTGTTCTGCACTGTACGAGCTTAGAAGTTCTCTGTGCTGATCTTCCTCTACACTACATACTGTTATCTGAAATATGCTCTGCATTTCATCTCTGAGCTGATATCTAAGCTTCTCTTGCTCCGAGCTAGGTCAGCTTGGATGTCTGCTGGACCAGCTTAGCTGTCCTCTGCTGGACTAGCTTGGCGGTCTGCTAATCAGCTTGGCCGTCCTCTGGTGCTACAGTACCCTCATCCAGCTTGCATCTGTTATGGTATCCTTCTGCACACTGTTCCAGCTGGCGTCCGAACTGGTTCAGTACACATCTTCTGTTCTGAACCAGCTTGCATCCTGTGCACTTGATTAAACTTTTAGAAACATAATAACAGGTTTATGTTCATAAAATTTCAGATGTGGTCTGTTTTACAGATCCAACAATTTTAAGAGACTTATACTAGGTTTGTTATGATCAAACATTTATCATTAGACTAAAAACTATAGCTATTAGTCATGGTGTAACTTTATTTTCTTATATATGAAATGACGCGGAATTCACCATATGTGCATTAGGGTCCGCATGTTAGGCCTATGAGTTCGAGTAGTGCATGTCTAAATATTTGTGATGTATCATACCTTAGAGATCAGTCGTAACGTTCCCGTACCATCGGTCCTATTCCAGTAGATATAGTATTACTCGTTAAAATTTGACATCACTTTTTCATGGTCCATCTAACCAACCAAATCGAACGCTGTAACCTCAGCAGCTTGACGTTTGAGAACTTTCTATGAGGTTATCCATCACATTAATACTCTTATATATCCATGTTTAACCCAAATTTTTTTGTCAAATATAAAAATATTACGTTCGAGCTAATAATTAATTAATGCATACAATTATCACCTATAATTTTAAATGTGGAAATAAAAATATAATAAAAGTACAACAATTTTGAAACCTCACCGAGGCAGGCACCACCTAGCTGGGGTGTCTCCCGTGGAGCCGTCACCATATATACCATTTTTTCAGCTATATTAATTACCATATGATACCTCATACATCACATCGGGACCTGAGAACTTTCATCAGTCAGAACACCTCTTGCTTCGAAGTGACCATCACCTCTTGCAAGGACACCTCTTGCAGGAACATCTCTTACCCCGAGGTGACCATCAGCTCTTGCAGGAACACCTCTTGCAGGAACATCTCTTGACTCGAGGCGACCGTTAGCTCTTGCAGGGACACCTCTTGCAGGAACACCTCTTGATCCGAGGTGATCATCACAAGCTCGAGACAAGATATCGAACAAGTGTCTGAACTCTAGGGAACACCCTATTATTGACAACAATCACGCCTTGCAGGGCACGCTATGAATACACATTGGATTAGTCTCGAGGCGATAATCTCGCTTGAGAAATATTAAATGTGTGCGCAATGTAAGGCGCAAGAAACACTCAGCACATCACACATCGAGTAATGCGCCCGCAATCGAAGATCAAGGAGGCAATTTCGCTCGGGACGACGATCAATCTGAGCGTGATCTCTGCCACGAGAAGCGCTCCAGCGCAACACACGCCGGGTAATGAGCTCACAGCAACCACCTAACCCCTCTATAAATACCCAAGTATACTTCATTCTACAACCCATTCACAAACACACAAGCTCTCTGCTTTATATTCACACTTGCTCTCTATTCTCGAGCACCCGACCTGACTTAAGCATCGAGGGGCTTCGTCGAGAATACTTCCAATGCCCTCTGACCAGCGTCTGTGGTTACAGGCCGTTGAAGGAAAGACACCCAGCTCATTCCCGAGCTTCCGAGCTCCCGACCCGTCCTCTCATATTCCTTGAGCTATATTGTGCCGAGGCCCAGACCCGGTGATATCTCACTACTGGTGATTCATCCAAGCAATTTTATCCTAGTTCAGCTCCAATAGATCTCACTCAGCTCATCCCCGAGAACAGACCTCCTGACCTCTCGACGTGATGGCAGCTCTCCGACTGGGTAAATCTCTTTAGCTGTGGAAAAATTCAGTTACATCAATTGGTGCCGTCTATGGGAACTACAAGGTTAAAGAACGCGAAAATGCCTCCCAATAGAAGCAGACCTCGGGAGATATGAGTGACCAGCAACAGTGAGAATCTGTCAGGGGTACCTGAGAGCCAGGGTCTGACGGTCGCCAAAATCGCACAATTAATAGCGACCATCGTGCAACAGATACTGACCAACGGACCTGAGGTGAACCCCCAACCAGACACTCCATTTGAATAAATCAGGAAGCTTCGGGAGGAAATTTCCCATCTTAGGGAAGGGAGGGGTTCCGGCCTCCTCCTCCTCCTCCTCCAGCTCGGTCAATCCCTTTTTCAGTCGAAGTATTGTTGCAGAACTCCCTCTCATTTTAAGTTTTCCAATGTGAGAGAATATGACGGGACAGGAGACCCAGAGGAGCACCTCTCGAGGTTCAAGAATGCTGCTCTCCTCCATCAGTAAATCTACCCTATCAAGTGTCGAGTTTTCTTGACCACTTTGATTAGATCACAGCAGTGGTTTAATCTCCTACCTGTAGGGAGTGTCAGGAGATTCCAAGAATTCAGTCGAGCAATCCTCCGACAGTTTTCCAGTATCAAGAAACAGCCAATGACGACGTTGAATCTCTTCGATGTCAAGCAGAGAGAGCAAGAGAACACTCGGGAGTACATTAGGCGCTTCAACAGAACTATTATCGAGGTATCCTTGGCCACCACAGATTTGATGATCGGGGAATTCACTCGTGGCCTGTGAAGGGGTGATTCCTTCAATCCTTAATCAAGAAACCCCCAAAGTCGTTTGATGAGCTCTTGACCAAGGCAGAGAAGTATGTCAGCGTCGAGGAAATGATGTCTGCTCGGAGAGGTCATCCCGACTCTTGTTGGCAATACCTCGGGTAGCAACCCTACCTGGTGCATCTATAAGCCGACCTGCTCGGCATTATGTAAGTCCGACATGCTCGGCACCATAAAAGTCCAACTCTTGTTGGCAATACCTCGGATAGCATCCCTACCTGAGTGCATCTATAAGTTCGACCTGCTCGATAATATGTAAACCCGACATGCTCGGCACCATCAAAGCCCAACTCTTGTTGGAAATACCTCGGGTAGCAGCCTTACCTGAGTGCATCTATAAGCCCGACATGCTCGATACTATGTAAGCAGACCTGCTCGGCACCATCAAAGCCCAATTCTTGTTGACAATACCCCGGACAGCAGACCTACTTGAGTGCGTCTAAGCCCGATCTACTCGACACCGTAAAAACCCAGCTCTTGTTGGCACCAAGTCCGAACTGCTCGGCAATCTGTAAGTTCGACCTGTCTGGCAAAGTACCTCGGGTCCCGACTAGGACTACACATGGTCCTAAACTTCAATTATTTGTCTAGGACCAGCTGGGGGATACTCTTGATATCCCAAACATCACCTCGGGACCCGAGGACCTTCACCTGTCAGAACACCTTACCCCAAAGTAGTCATCACCTCTTGCAAAGACACCTCTTGCAGGAACACCTCTTGCCCCGAGGTGACCATCAGCTCTTGCAGGAACATCCATGCACCTCTTGCAGGAACACCTCTTGACCCACGGAGACCATCAGCTCTTGCAGGGATGCCTCTTGCAAGAAGACCACTTGACCCGAGGTGACCATCACAAGCTCGAGGCAAGAGTACCGAACAAGTGTCTGAACTCTCGGAACACCCTATTATGCCAACAATCACACCCTAAATGGCACGCTACGAATACACATTGGATTAGTCTCGAGACGATAATCTCGCCTAGAAAGTAATCAACGTGTGCGTAATATAAGGTGCAAGAAGCGCTCCAACACATCACACGCCGGGTAATGCGCCCACAACCGGAGATCAAGGAGGCAATCTCGCTCGAGACAACGATCAATCTGAGTGTGATCTCCGCCACGAGAAGCGTTCCAATGCATCACACGTGGGGTATGTGCTCGTAGCAACTGCCTAACCCCTCTATAAATACCAGGTAGCTTCATTCTATAGCTCATTCACAAATACGCAAGTTCTCTGCTTTATATTCACACTTGCTCTCTATTTCCGAGCACCCGACCTAACTTAAGCAACGGAGGGGCTTCGCCAGAAACACTTCTGACGCCCTTTGACCAGTGTCTGTGGTTGCATGTCATTGAAGGAAAGACACACAGCTCATTCCTGAGCTCCCGACCTGTCCTCTCATATTCCTTGAGTTATATTGTGCCGAGACCCAGACCTGGTGATACCTCGCTACTGGTAATTCATCCAAACGGTTTTCTCCTGGTTCAGCTCCAACAGATCTCACTCAGTTCATTCCCCGAGGACAGACCTCCCGATCTCTCAACGTGGTGGCTGTTCCGGCTGGGTAAAGATCTTCGACCGTGGAAAATTCAGTTACATCACCATGATTTTAATAAGTTTCATAATTGTTTTAAAATTTTAAATATAATAATATAATAAATCTTTTAATAAAATTAATTCAAATAATCAACTAAGAAATCGTCGAATATCACAAATTGACACCATATACAATCTAATAATACCCTACACATGCAATATTTCGATCCCTTGTCAGTGGATATGGGATCCAAGTATCTAAGGGACTTTTTTCCGTAGCAAATATAAATAAAATATCCGTACATTTCAGATTTCTGGATTTTCTCACCGTTATAAAATAGTATTCTCCGTAGACAAAAAATCCAAATTCCGACAAGATGCAAATGAAAGGTTCTCGTTGAATTTTCTAGCATTATTTAATTTAACTTTAAATAAAATGGTGAAAAAAATCCTTCAAAGTCAAACAATGGGAGGTGAGTTGAACTTTGATATCAAATTATTTAACTCCAATTTATTTGTTATCACCTGTAATGGGAGTACATCCATTAATCTGACACAAGATTACTCATGGGTGAGGTGATATTAATTTAACCTCCGGTGCATGTGGAAGCTGCATCGTGTGACTACATTAAAAAAAATATGATTGTACTATCCAAATATAAACTAGTTTCCACAGATCACGTATATTTTATTAATTCAATGAATTCATATATGTTATTGACTACATTATATACGCCTAAAATAACTGTCACCAACAAAGTTTTTGAATTTTTGTTCTATCACGCATGGGAAAAAATATATCATTGCAATTTATATCAAAAAATGCTCTCTTGTATGTTTATGTTTTGAGATTTTTGGTTGTCTATCTTATCCGCTTTCAATCTTAAGGGCATATCTTCCAAATCCGATAATTTTAGCTATTTTTTTATAAAAGTTAGCCTATTAAATGACTAATCCCCTGTATAGGTCAGATATCCCTTGATTCATATAGACTGTAAATCGAGGGATATGCGCAGGTGTCAGGGACCTGAGGGATAAGACTTATATAGCAAATCGACTTCCAGAATATACCCCACAATATTTAAGTGGGAATATGCTACACATGAGAATCAAATCCGTAAAAGTCGAAGAGGAGAATTTCATGTCACCCTAAGTCTTACCAACTCGCATGTGTCCCTGAGGACAAAACTATAGCTTTTGGCCTAGTGATAAGCGCTTGATTCTAACATTGTGTGACAAATGAGTATTACAATCAAGAGCTCAATCGATTAAGGATATATAGCAATGCAATTAAAATATATTCTTAGGATATTCCACTTGCTATATATCCCATATTTACTGATCATTTTAACCAAGTTAACTCTTGTCCCAAAATAAATCATTATACTTGATTTCAAACTAGTTTCCTTCATATTTTTTATTCATAGTTATATTCTAACAACTAACGGAGGTGTATTCAATAAAGGAAAATGGATGACTTTTAAAAATTTTGGTGGATTTTAGAAATCTGTAGGTATTAAATAATGACTCTTATAATCCATGAAAGTCTTGTGGTATTCAAGAATGACTTTTATAAACTCCATAAAAATTTTATGGTATTTAACATTGGCTTTTAAAAACTTTCAAAAAGTTTACAGGCATTCAACGTTTCAATTGATTTTTAACAACTCCGTGAAAGTCAATGATATATAAATGTTAATGCATAAAGTACAACAATAAAGATTAAAAAATTTATTTGGATAAAGGTAGATATTTGAATGGATTTCTAATTTATTTCCTCCATTTTTTCTCTATTTTTTATAAATATTTGTCTCTCTCACTTTCTTCAACGCGTAAATATAAATAATATTTCTATATAAGAATTAATTAATTATGTATTTTCATATTCAATATTTTTATATTTTTTATTGATTCGGGTATACATCTTTTCTAAATTTCTAAATGTTGGATCTGTGTAATCTGGATTTGATTAACACAAAACTTGCTCTTATGTTTCTAATGTTTTAATCGAGTGCGTGGGTCTAAACTGTAGCAGATCAGAAGCGATCTGGTTCAGATCAGCTGCGAGCTGAAGATGTATGCTGTATAAACAAAGGGCGCAGTCCAGCGAAGAAGAAGATCAGCTTAGAAGCATCGATCAGCTTAGATCACTTCACACAGGTTGTATATTTTTTTTTCACTGTCTCTCTTCCTTGTATATATGTAGCATCTGTGTAAATATATCCGTTGACATATCGTATAGATCTTTGGGATACCAAAGACCTACGATGTAACCAATTAATTGAAATTGATGTTTTAAATTTTTATCTGATTAATGTGTAATTTTTAGTTGATTTTTATATATAAAATTTACTAAAAAGTCTATAAATATCTATACAAATTTACGAAGATAAATCTATAGAAAACTATGAAGATCTATCAGAACTCTGTGGAATTATATGGAAGACAATAAAAATCTATTAAATCCATAAAATTCCATTACTTAAAAAGTCATTAAATCTCCACAATGAATATATCCTTATAAGTTAAACATTTAGCCGACTTCCTTTAAGCATTTAGCCGACTTGTGATTAGGAAACAAGTATGAAGATAAATCTTCCTTTCCCACTATGAATCGTCCGATTCTAATTTTAGTTGCTTTCGTAGATACATCGTATTACCAAATCATACATAATTATTGGTAGCATGCTAAAGTTGCACTCCTAAAATAAAATTTAAAAAACAGTTGAATCTCGTGAGATAATGAGGTTCTATATAAACCCATGGATCCACACAATGAGTTGGGAGTAAACTATTTATTATCCAAATGATCACTTCACACTGTAGGGATGGCAATTTTCCCCGCGGTTTTGGGGGCCCGTGGGAAAAACCCGAACGGGGGCGGGTATGAGGAATTTTTCTATCCCCCGAATCAAATGGGGATGGGGATGGTAATAGCACCCCCATCCCCGAACCCCCCGAACCCGCCCCGATATTATGTATGTATATGTATAATAAAAATAATATTACTATTATTATTTAATATTACTATT
>KV005645.1:425565-441334 GCA_001598015.1 Dorcoceras hygrometricum
TATATATATATATATTGTTCTTTAATAATATACTATTGAGTAACAATAATATTTAATATTGAATTTATATTAATGATAATATAGAAAAATAAATAATATATATATATATATTATCTATTTAATATTAGAGGCGGGGATGGGGATCCTCGTCCCCGAACCGATCCCAGCGGGGATGAGGATGCGGATCCCCGAATCATTCGGGGGCGGGGATGGTATTGGCAAAACCGGCCCCGCCCCGCCCCGTTGCCATAGTTCACACATGTTGTATGAAACATGTTTTACGATGTGCTTCTTCCACTTTGGAAGTGTATGTCTTAGGAAGTAAATCCTACAGATCTTAGTTCAAGTGCATCTTAGAACTTAACTTGAGTAATCTCTTTATTTTATCCTCCAAAAAAATATCCACAATAAAGAAAAACTATAATCTGGCTATCAGACAAGTTTAATGGATTGTGGGAAAATCCATTTTGAAAAACAAATTAATACAGCAATCTCATCTCAGCAATCAATTGCCAAGGCGACATATATATATGACTTTGTCACGATAAAATATGTAGACTTATCGGTCAACTCACTATGCGTCGATAGATAATTAAGATGATTAAAATCTTAATTTTGTGGAAGTTGAGATGGTTATTGGTAGACAATAACAACTCCCTCCTATAATTCAAAATTGCTCCATCTAAATTAATTGGGTAGGGTTAGGTCAGTCTCCATGGACGGCCCGTTTATCCATTTTAATTTCCAGCATTACCTCTAAATCATAAATTTATTTATGCCTAAATAGATATGGAAAGCCCCAGGGACATAGACGAGTTGATAAGACTTGTGATGACGTGAGACTCTCCTCTCTGACTTCACGAATTCGATTCTCGTGTAGAACATATTCCTCAATGAAATATCGTGCATATGTTCTAGTGGTCGGCCTGTTATGTAAGTTCTCTCTCATAGCCCTGTTTACTCACGCATATTCCTCGATTTAAAACTTGTAAGTTCTCTGATGTCCATGTCTACCCACGCATATTACTCGATTTAAAACTTGTATGGATCAAAGAACATCTGACCTATACAGAGGGTTAGCCCTTTAATATGCTAACTTTTTAACAAATAGATATGGAAGACTTATCGGTGTGAGCTCTACTACTACAAGTAACCGAAAAATATAATCCGAAGTGAAACCTATATATGATAAGCAGTTAACAATTAAAATTACATTCCATTTTATAGTCTATATCGACTAATTTTCAGGCCAGCTTCCCTTCTCTCTGTTAAGCAAGGGATTCGATCTGATCGGAACAAGACGCTTATCTTAGTCGGTAACCTTGGATGAATAATACCTGAAAAAATGCAGCCTCGATGATCTTGATGACAATATATCTCTCCGATGCATCGGAAAACTTTGGCGTCGGAGGAGGAGGAAGAAGGACGTACAGCATTCGAGCTTGAGTTTGCCATCATGTCTTGGTGAAAAATAAGAAAAAGCAAAAGTAAAAATACCCTCATTTTGGAGAGGATTCATGTAAACTGATCAGCAATGACTCCTATATGTGATGATACATTTTCTTTCTTTCTTTTTTTAACAACTCACGCATAGGGACATGAATTCAAAGACTCGTTTCTGCGTGTCTTTATTTGATCTCAACTACAACAATAGTTTAAATTATATTTTAACCAGGCCAGACTCACATGAATTTACATGGGATATAAAATCAAGTTTCTATGAGAGTTTTATAAGGGAAAGAATCCCTTGATTAATGAATATATATCTCATGGTCCCGCCACCAAATTGGGTTCCGGGGTCACTTTGCATGCTGAGGAAATGAGAGGGAATCACTCTTTAGAGGAGATGGACAAGGCTCGGATATAGAATCCCATGAAATGTTGTCGAAGTTTCTCGGCTTTCGGCTCAAGAACGCCGGGCGGGTAGGGACCCTGGCACCCAACTCAACCTTGCATGTTAGCATGGCTACGATCTCGGACATTGGCGGCCTGGAATCGGCTTCGGGCTGAAGGCATAAAAATGCCACTTGAATGACTTGCAAGACATCCTTCTCCACAGCGTCATCGTTTCGTAGCCTGGAATCTATGAGATCATGCAACATACTCCTCTCGTACAACTTCCAAGCCTGATTCAGAACTCGTTCAATTACTCATCCAACAATTAGTTTTCGTAAGATGTTTGTTTGTTTTTAATGAACAGCTACCTCGATTCAAAGTCTATCCAAATGCACACGAAAGCCAACTAATTTAGAAAGAAAGAAGCACTTACATATTCGGGCAGATATTGCATCTCTGATGGCAAACAGAGGTCGGTATTCTGCCTGCAGCTTATGATTTCTAGTACAAGAACCCCGAAGCTGTAGATATCGGCCTTTTCGGACAGTTCTCCTCTAATAGCGTATTCCGGAGCTGTATAACCTCTGGAAAAATTGCGCCATGTTACATATATATGTAACTTGCTAAGATCAATCTCTGAATATATATATGATCGAAATCTTACAAGGTTCCAGCGAACTTGGTGCTCAGATAAGCCTGATCTTCGGGGAAAAACCTGGCCAGGCCAAAGTCTCCAATCCTGGGCTGGAACTTTTCATCCAGCAGAATGTTACTCGCTTTGATGTCCCTGTGAACAATCCTGATGTGAGCATCTTCGTGTAGATACTGCAATCCTCGACCGATCCCGAGGATTATCTGGAACCGAATGTTCCAGCTTAAGAAAAAACCATCCGTCCCTGGACATTAACCCAGATTGATGGCAAGAAGTCCATTGTAAGCACTTATTAAAGTATGTCAGTTCTAACATCATAGAAATGATGGATATGTACCATAAATGATTTTCTCTAGACTGCCATTCTTCATGTGTTCATACACAAGTAGCCTTTGGTCTCCATCTGAGCAACACCCGAGAAGGCGGACCAGGTTCTTGTGCTGTATACTCGTGATCATGTTCACTTCTGCGAGGAATTCGGACTCGCCTTGTGATGATTTCTCTGCCGACAGCTTCTTTACAGCAACCGCTCTTCCATCTTCTAATTTCCCCTGTTCATTAAAAGACCAGCAAAAAGAACTAAACTTGTATTGAATCACAAACATCCCAAAAACTCCGGCGCAAACCTCATCAAGAAACGGAGAGAAACAGCCATGATCAAGAGTGTTTTTAGAACTTCACACAGAAAAAGAGGCTATATGTATTTTCCAGGTTGGCCCCTTGCGCTTTTCCCATTCTCAGCAAGAGCATCAATATATGTTAAGTCATAAGTCTAAGAGGGAAGCCCAGGCCTAAAAGACTAGTTTTCTAGACATGCTAACCATTTCTTAGTTGTCTATGACGACAGATCAAAAGCATATAAAAGGCTAGAAAATCGATTTAATCTTGCAATCAACTAGAGGAAAACCATGTGAACACATCATAGATATTTTTTTAATATAGTTTACCAAGTAGACTGGCCCAAATCCACCTCTCCCAAGAAGATTACTCTGGTTAAAGTTCTTTGTTGCTTTCTTAAGTGTCTGGTATTTGAAATCACATATGATCTTCTGCCCTCCGCTTAATGCTTCTTTCGCCACTGCAAAACGTAAGACTTGGTTAAAGGGCAGAATCAAAACACAAACACTAAACACCCTATAATCCTGGGTCATCTGGTGAGTGAGTAATCCATAGTAAAGCGAATCCACAACCTGTTCGCTTCACGGCATATCGTGCAACGATCCCTATTAGCTTTCGAGGTTTGACGTATTTCGGGCAGACAAATACGAAGAAGAGGCAGATTAGGATAAACAGGATCCCACCAAGCAAAAAGATTATTGCAGGTGAAGAATGGTGCGAGGTGGAACTCTGAACATCAAGCGAGGCTGGCGGAGACTTCACTGCATGAACATTATGAAATATCCATCAAATCACAATCTTCTCGCATAGATTACACTAAACTACTACATTTACATTCAATCGTTAGATTCAGCGAGAAGGGGCAAGAACAATATATGAGCATTAATATGAGAGACTGCCAACTTAAAAACATCGAAAACTTCGAAAATGCAAAATGGTTTTAGTTTCTTACCTTCAAGTACTAAACGATGCATATTTCCTTAAATCACCTTATTTCAGACCAAAACCATACATATTGCCAAATCTTTTCTTGTTCATAAAAATGGTTCCAGGTAATTCTAGAGTGTGTATTTGTTATTTAAAAATTAATGGACATGGATATAATCGATCGAACAATTCAAAGCGAGACTATTTGTTGAATGAGATGCATTGTTAAGAGACATCAAGTAGGGACTAAGCTACATTTCTTGTTGGGGGACGGCTGCATTTTATTTTATTTTTTTTATGCAAGAATATGTCGCAAGATTCATTTCTTCCTCTATATGGTGTAGTGGAGACTGCCGTTTCAATTCAGGGTTTTTTAGAACAAAAAAAACATAAGTAGAAATAAATAGAAACTTGGAATTCTTTGATAAATTTTTTATGGGAAAAAATTAAAAGAATCGGAAGAAAGTTGCAAAAAAAATGAAAAAGACATTCCGCAGCAACATCGAGATCTTTGTCCATTCCGAAAGAGCTGGCATGAGGATATCCGAGACATGAACCTGTCGAATTAAACATACATGATTTTATATATATACTCCACCAATACTAATAATAATAATAATAATAAAAATAATAAATAATATTATTACTTTTATTCTTGCTTCGGTTACAAGCAATGAATTAATTGAACGAGTAGAAATTAATATTGAACTTCATCGGGAAAAAAAATCAAATTCCATCGAACGTTTATATATAAACCTAGTCAACTAGGTTTAAATCTCTAACTACGTCCGAAACAAAATCATTGTACAACTGTAACCAACATATTTAGCTTAGGAGATTTCAAGATATTTTTAGGGGAAAAATTATATTTTTTCTATCATATATGTAACTTACAGTTTTGTCCCATATTATCGCTTAATTTACAAACTTAATCCACTATTTTGTACATATACATGCATCGCATTCAGGCACGACATGATGCATTTTATATCTTACATTTATGCTTTCTTGATGTCTCGTAGTGGGGTTACTATCCCGAGAAGGGTTTTCGCGTCTTTTGTGTATGTACATGACAAGTAGGGCATATGATTCTAGTTCAGGCACTAGCGTGGAGGTGTCAGGAAGTACTAAAGCTCTTTGAGAGTGGGTTCTTCTGTTTTGGGCACTTAATCATGTCGTTGTCTCTCATCTACTATATATGCTATCATTGAGTTGTACTCGTACCGTGAAATGCCCTAGGTTGTTATGGTTTATAGTTATCGAGTCTAGTCAGTTTATATGATTTTGTTTTATGGTTTTGGTTTACACTAGATTATATTGCTATGTTTATTGAGAAGATATATGAGTTATTTTGAATATTTTATATTTCTGGTAATCCTAACTAGAGGTAGGTCACAATATAACATTTTGAATCGATTTTACTTTGTTTATTAATTATTCCTGATTTAATCTTAATATATTGTTATTATGAATACGTGGTAATACAAAGATAATCCCCAACACAGAAGTCATAAAGGCATGGAGCCGGGTTGGTCTAGATAAACATCTGTGCAACTTCGTCTCGCCATTTCAAAAATTTGAAGAAAAAAGAATGTAGCTTCTGAGTTGGTTTTTTGGGGGTGATGGATCGAGATTTGAATCTGAAAGAATAATTTTGGGCTCTATTTTTTAGAGATATAAAAAGGATTGTTAAATGTTTAACTTGTTTTGAATAATTTGGCTAATTATTTGGTTAATTCTAAATCTAAAGATTATGAATTGATTTTAGTCTCACATCAACAATCAAAATGAGCTTAAAATCTTCTAAAAAAAATTAATATTCAATTTCATTGTGTGAATTTTAGTAAATATTGAATTTCGTAGTTGTTCAACATTGTTGGATCGAAAATAACAGCTCGGGAGTTCAGATGGGGTGAATGAACTCCTCTCATTTTTCACAAAAACTGTTTTAAAGAGATTACAAGCCTTCGACTAACCTCTAAGCAGGTTACCAGCTTGGAGGATCTCAGTATGCTTGTAACGTCCGATTTCTGATCACGCAAATCACATGCATAAGATAAAAGTTTTAAATAATTTAATTTTTAATTGAGGTTTTAAAATATTAATGATGAATCAATTTTGAGTTTTTGATGTGTTTCTCGAGTTTTGGTGAACTCAGGTGAATATTCGGTGCCGGGCCACGGAGGAATGATCGGGGAGGATAGAGGCGACTTTAAAATGTCCCAAAATTTATTTTAAAAGATTTAGGAGACAAAAAATATTTATTTATTGATAAATTCTAACTTTTGGATCCCAGTTAGATAAAACAATGATTTTTGAGCGCTTTTCTCACGAAAGCGATTTTTTTTCGAGTAAAAGAGCGGGTAAGCGCTTAATTATTATTATTTTTTTTTATCAAAGTTTACTTTTATTCATTTTTCCAAATATAATATGAATAATTCTAATATCTATAATTAATTTTTAGAGTGTGAGTTGTTTTGCTGCCCAAGGGTGTCCAGGGGCTGCTGCTGCCATTATAGGACCTTTGGGTTGATGTTAGGTCGAGTTTAGAAGGCTTAGAATGTGTATTTAAGGGTCTGGTTGGGCATGGTTGAAGCTGGACAGCAATCTGCACGTCCTGTGCGCTCATGTCAGTTATGGCTGGTTCAGTTCAGGTTGTGGCTGTTCTGGGACGTCCAGGGACTGCTGCTACTGTATGAACTTCTTTTTTATGATATTAGGTTGGTTTTGAAGGGTTTTTATGTTGGGAAGTAGGCCTGGACTGGTGTGGCAAGGGCTGGACAACATGTGCAACTTCCTGCACGTAGGCGTTTGCTTTCGGTAATGGCTAGTTGCGATGTGTTGCTGCTACCTTGCGATATCAGGGACCTTGGTTGGGGTAAAGCACGTCTAGATGGTCACATAAGTCGAGTTTATGTCTGGTTTGAGGGAGGGTAAGAGGCTACTTGAAGTTTGAGGCCGAAAGGTGTCGTACAAGAGAGTGAGTCAAGGGTCTCGTCGTCGTGCGGTCAAGGGGGTGAGGTGTTGTTATGGTTAAACGATGAAGGCACATACAGGGCTTGCCCTTGTGTCTTATAGAGTCCTTAATGAGCTGGTCATGATCTGGTTGGTTTGGGAGAAAGAGTAGAGTCGGTAAGGGAGCAAACCGCGTGCACGTTTGGTTGATGAGCGAGAGGTGAGGCTAGACGAAGTGAGTCGTGTCGTAAGTCATGCATGCTGTTGTCCAGCATCTTGAGTCAATTTTAAAAGGTCCTAAATGAGGTAAGATAGGTTATAAATTGGGTTCAAGGGCTGGAGGTAAGGGTATTTAAGTTAGAAGTCATACGGACTCGTATAGGAGCCAAGGCAAGGCCGCATGTTGCGCTGAAAGTTTTGAAGTCAAAGCAGCACCCCGAAGGATCCCGAACAGAATTTTTATGGCTTGTAAACATGTTTAAAATGTGAAATTATATTCTCTAGGCTTGGGTTGGTTGTGATGAGTTTTGGCTTGTCCGGTGACACGTTGAGACCGTGCGGTGTCCGAGTATCCCGTTGAGAAGCCTAGAACGATACCAATTGATCTTGGCTAAAATTTCTATATTTTATAACACATTGAAAACATGTTTACGGGCAACTGATTACGGGCGTGTGAATGTCGACCTTCGGGTCGGGGTGTCCCGCCAATCCTGGATCCTTGTATGCTTGATCAAGCGACCATGACTGATGACTGGAGGGAATTTCTGAGCCACACTTCATAAAATAAATTGAGGGAAAGGTTATCTTGAGGATTGAGGTTATTTTCATGCCATGAAATATATTTTGATGATGAGGTTAAAGTTTATTTAATGATGATAATTGAAGTGTAAGTTTCAAGTTAAAGTTCGCTTAAAGTTTTTATGTTGGAGTTGAAGTTTAAAACATATTTTTAGTATCACTATTTTTGACGCATGTGGATGTATACCTATTACTTGTTATAAAGATTTGAGTTTGCTGAGTCTTTAGACTCACTAGATCTGATTGTGTGCAGGTGAGAGTGTTGTTGAGGGTCGAGGCGAAGACGCTTGAGGAGCTCGGACCCAGGCAGCGCACTCCCGAGACCTTCAGCTTCCGCATTAGATTTTCACGAGATTTTTATGAGAATTTTTGAGAAAAATTACATTGTGTTTGACATGATGTTTAGTTGAGTTATTTTTATGTTTCTTCAAGCTTTGAGATCAAAATCTTAATATGATGAGACGTTGTTGCGACCTTAAGTTAATTTATGATTACGCCTTTATTTCACAAAAAAACATTTCTAAGAAAGAAGTCGGGTCGTTACAATGCTTCTGTAAGCTGAGTTACCAGCTTGGAGGATCTCAGTATGCTTCTGTTGTCTCGAGTAACAAAAATTATTTGTGCGGAAGTAACTCAATTCAATAGTGAACAGATTTGAAACTGAAAGCTGAAACCTAATAACTGAATGCAGAAAGTAAAAGGGACGAGAGTTTGTTTCTGGAAGTTCGGAGCTAAAACTCCTACTTCTCCCCATCTTCCTTGTACGGAAAGGATTCCACTAGAAAATTTGATTATAGAAGCTCTTGCTCTAACCCAGTCCAACAGCCCGCAAGTTACGAGAACTCCTAGCACTTCTATGATAGTTATAGACCCATGATCTGTATCTGCTTTGCAAAGGTTTTCTCTAAGCTGTTTCAGCTTAGACACGCTCTACATACTCTATTTATGATATACACTTTAGTACACTGAACTATAGAGTGATTACAACTCAAAAACATGAATTTTATGCTTTTGAGAGCTGAGATGTGACGAGGAAGATGATGAACAGTGAAGTTCATTTTTCACTTGTTCGTTCTTTTACGCTTTGTTGTATCTGTTCTTGTTGTTGCATATATCTTCACTGTTGTGTCTTCCTTGCATATATAAAGCTTCCATGCAAATATATCGTTGATACGTCGTATACATCCAAAGAATTTGTCAACGCAGATATTAAAGCTTGTACAGTTCTTCGCATGTCTTCATTAAATGTGATAGGATCGAAAACCCTATAATACGTGCATTTTAAAATTTTTAAAAAACAAACAGCACGTAACTAGGTAAACCGGATCGCGCATGAGCTGGACAAGCAGCTCTGCGAGCTGATCGCAAGCGATCTGGTCTGTTAAAACTTGAGCTGCAATAGCTAAGTGTTCTTGAAATGTTTGTGCACCGAGAAGTAGATCAAGTAAGATATAAAATCTTGCGGAAACAACTTGAACTACTCTCTGAAAATCGAAAGCTAGTAAACAGTTTTAAACGTATGCTATGTAATGCAGAAAGTTGTAAAGAAATAATACACTGCAATGTTTATGAAAGTTCGGAGTTGAATCTCCTACGTCTCCCCTTCTTTGCATGGGAAGGATCCACTAGTATATTTGATCTTAAACCTCATGTACAGACCCAATCCGACAGCTCGCAAGCTGCAAGAACTCCTAGCCGCCTATGCACACAAGCTCGCAGGCTGTGTGTCTAACGACACTTCTTTTACGTCTCAGTGAGAAAAACTACAATGAACTTGTTTAACGTCTCTATTCAAAGACTACAAGCGAGAGGAATATATTGTGGTTTTGATTCACCCACAGAACCTAATCAGTTCATCATAGGAATCTACATGTGAATCGTGTATGAGAATTTACAGTGTACGTTCATTCTCTCGAACGTATTCTCACACACTGGGAAGTGCTTCTCTCTGAGCTGGTCTCTCTATGTCTTCCCAGGGTTGTGTCGTCGAATAAGATTTCTTTTATTAAGCTTACGGCTTGTGCACCAGCTCACACCTGGCACACGACCATCTTGCACACCAGCTGCCACCAGATTGTACAAGCTCTCGACTAAGCACTGCTCTCTGCTTTTTATGCCTCTGCACTTGTATTCTGTTTCGCTCTATTCTTCTTGTCAAGAGCTTCTCTCCTCTCATTTATCTTCTCTGTTGCTAGCTTCTGCTCTTGATATAAAACCTCGATCTGTTATATCCGTTGGACACAAAGTTGTGCCCGTTGTAAAGGCTTCCGACAGAGTTGTATCTTGTGTCCTTTAGCATTAAATGTGTTGCAGTCTTTATTTGACTTGAGCTCCTTTCATCTACACTTCTGCAACCTTTGCTAACTTCGAGCTCTATTCGTCTTGTACTTGATGTGGACATGACGAAAAAAATCAGTTTGAACAATATAATCCAATCTCTGTATACTTGTGTTCAAACTACTTTATTTGTCTGAGCTGGTTTGTCCAGATCTGGTCTATCAGCTGGTGTCCTCCCAGTTGGTTGCTTTTCATCTTTAAGTTGCTCTTGAGCTTATCTGTGCTTCTTTTCTAAGCTGCACTTCTCATCTGCTCTTTTACTCAGTTGCTCTTGTTCTGTTCTTTCCTGCTCTTATCTGCTCTTGTACACTATAAGCTCTAAGCTTGTTTCCCAGCTGGTTTCCTTCCCAGCTGGTCTCCTCTTTGATTGTGTGTACTTGCTTGTGGTCTTCCTCCACGATTCCTTTGGTATCTAACAGCATGTGATCCTCTACACTGGACAAATCTTGCACCAGTGATTATATTCCCTCTTCTTTGAATCACATCTGTTCTGATTCAGCTTTCACTGGATCTCTAATCTACGCTTGACCACTGATCCGAGCTGTTCTTCTCCTGAGCTGTTTCTCCTTTGTTGTACTAGCTCGGACATCCTCTCACTGTTCCAGCTTGGATGTATTCTACTGCACCAGCTTGGGCGTCCCCTACCTGTTCCAGCTTAGACATCTCCTTAATAGCATGCAGCTCTCGTCAAATCTGATCTGCTTCAGTACTTATCCAGATTGGACCTATGAATACTGATCGAGTGCAC
The DNA here is from genome assembly GCA_001598015.1 of Dorcoceras hygrometricum. NCBI lineage: Eukaryota > Viridiplantae > Streptophyta > Magnoliopsida > Lamiales > Gesneriaceae > Dorcoceras > Dorcoceras hygrometricum. The sequence goes on from KV005645.1 coordinate 436,437, forward strand.
CCCGCTCTTGGATTTCTTCTTCTTCTACAGGGTTCACCTCTAGATCGTCAAACTTCTCACAGATTCTTCCTCATCTCCATCTTCATCTTCATCTTCCACAATAAACTCATCTCTCGTAAGCATCCAGCTTGACTTATGTCCCTGATCTGGTCTTCCTCTATCCGAGCCGGTTTGTCCTTAACCAGCTTGGATATCTTCTACATTGCTCTGGGACTGCACATCAATCTTAAACCGTTAGTGAGATAATAGCATTGTGTTAATCAACATTAAGATTCTGATCTGCAAAAACAGATCCAACAAAATGCCTTCTTCTTTTAGCACATGATCCGCCGTTCTCAGTTGAAAAGATATCTTTGACTTTGCTAAAAGTATTCCCAATGACTATAAAGAAATCTTGATATATCAACACATCAAATCAAGCTAATTGTCGTATACGACACCTCAAAATGTGTTCATATGTATCCCAAGCTTGATTTGTCCTTAATCTTCTTATATTTAATCTGAAGCCTCTGGCTGAGTTGGCCTTATTCAGCTTGGTTCTAATCTGAAAAACTGAATGGATAGATCCATCTCACCATCAATGATTTCAGAAGTTCATTGCAAGCTGACTTTTCTCTAAGCTTATCTGATACGTTAGTCTACTCTGTATTGTTCCAGCTTATGCATTATGATCTAATCTGAACGGATTCTACTCTGAGCTGTTTATGCTATGATTTATTCTGTGTTGCTGCAGATAGTTCAGCTCTGAGCTGATCTTGACAATGCTTCCAGTTCGTTCAGCTCTGAGCTGCTTCGACACTGTTCTTATTATATCTGTGTTGTTCCAGCTTGGACTAGCTCTAATGTTTTAGCTTAGACCTCTAAGCTGATATTATTGATACTTCAGTCCGTTCTAATTTTGTCTTGAATTGCTCTTGATCTGATTTTCTTATCCGTTGTTCCTCTAAGCTGGTCTGTGAGCTGATCCGATACGAAGCTCCTTTTAAGTTGTTCTAGGTCTCATATGTTCTAATCTGCTTCGTACAACTTTGTTCTTCTTTAATCTGCTTCGTATAACTCTGAGCTGTTTCGAGGTGTTCTGCTCTGTTCTTCGAGCTTGTATTTCCTAAGATGAATGCCTCTTAGCTGATCTGCTCTTGACCTGTTCTAAGCTAATCTTTTCTTTGCTGAACTGCTCTCTCTATTATACAACGTCTTTCTTCAGTTCGCAGCTCTTGTCCGATCTGATCTGCTACAGTATACTGCTTCAGCTCGCGTCTGTTCTAATCTGCTACAGTGTACTGTTTCAGCTCATGTCTGTTCTGATCTGCTACAGTGTACTGTTTCAGCTAGCGTCTGTTCTGATCAGATTATAAGCGCAGAGAGAATCAGATCAGCTCAGAGCTTAGAGTAGACCAGATCAGGAGATCAGCTTAGTTAAGCAGCTCAGACAGAATCATCGTGATATTTATATCAGTTCAGTGTGAACAGCTCAGAGCAGAATTCGTTCAGAACAGCTGAGAACGCCTAGCTGGAACAATACTGAACAGAGAAATGAACAGATCAGCTTAGTACTTAACAGAACAAAATCAGCTTAGGGCCGAACAGAACAAAACAACACAAATAGAATCAGAGAGTCGATCAGCTTAGAGCATATTAGAGCAGATGATCAGAACAAGAGCATCTCAGATGAGAAGTGAGGAACAGATGATAACAGATTAGAGCAGATAAGCAGTTTAGAAGAGAAGCACAAAAATATATTAGATCTGAAAGAGGAAGAACAGAGCAGAACAGATCAGATGAGAAGCGAACATCACAGAGAACAGGCTATCAGATCACGATCAAAACAGTTTGAACATGAGCATATGCGAAGACTGGTTTAAACAAGTTCAAACTGATTTGCTTCGTCTCGTCTACATCAGATTCAAAGTTCACATGCTCAAAGTCAACAAAGTCTACAATGCATTAAATAACGATGGAGCTCAAAGTCAACTAAAGGCTGCAGAAGCATTAAATGACAAGGGCACAAGATACAACTTTGTCAAACTTTACAGAAGGACGATGAACAGAAGTGTGCAAGAATTAAGATAGCAACGAGAGAAAAAACATAGAGACAAAGTGCATGTGCAACACTCGAGAGTTTGTACACTCAGGTGGCAGCTGGTGTACAAGCTGAGCTAGTGCACAGGTGTGAGCTGGTGCATAGGCCGAAATCTTAAACGCAGAATCTATAGTCGACTGCACAACTTGGGAAGAAGATGAAGACATCAGCTTAGGTAGAAGCACTTTCCAGCGTGTGAGATTTAATATTTGAGAAAGTGAGCTTATACTGTAAATCTCGCACACACACATTTAGTCATATATTCGAGAGATGAGCGAAACAAATTAGAATGAATGTGAAACACAAAATCATTGTATCTTTCTCACAGAGACGTTAAAATAAGTGAACAAAATCACATAACCTGCGAGCTGGTGTGCAGCAGTGTGCTAGGAGTTCTCGCAGCAGTGTAATAACCCAGTATAGTACATAATCAAAATGATTTTTGTTACATCTTGTATAAGAGAAATGTGAAAGTTGAATAAATTTGAAACAGAGTAATTTTAAACTTGTCTCCACCAATTTCAAAACATGTCTTATTCTTCGTTTCCATGTGTTCTTCATTTTCCACTCGTTCATCATTTTCATCTGAAAACAAATAATGGGTGTGTTCTTGGGAAAATACTCAGTAAGCGGGAGAACCATTTGAGTATAACAAGAATATACATACATATACAAATTGTCCTTGAAACATTTCAAACACAGTGAAAAGAGCATAGAACAAGTAACACTGATATTTCTCTCTTTTCATGTTTTACTGCTCAGCCTTTGATTTTTACTCCTCCAAATGGGTGAAGTCTTAGTTACGCCGTGATTCATAGTGCAGAATTGTCGCAGTTCTAAGATAGAGTAGAATTATAGGAATGCATAGCATGGATCATAATACGAGTTTGATAATTTAAAAATGCTCTAATGATAATTTCAAAATAGAATATAACATGAGTAATCATACATTTAGAATGAATATATATAACAAAAGCCCACTTACCTTGATTCTTGCTCAAAAGGTAAGGAATTTGGTTGCAATGCGTGAATAAATCTGATTGCTACTCGAAGTGGATCACAAAGATGTAGATTTTTGGAATTGCATAAGTTTGAAAATCGCTGATATGTCATAAGCCTCTGCGGCATATGGAATCTTCGGATCAAGCCAAAATTTGGTTAATAGTTCACAAACGGATGAAACAAATTGTGAACAGAAACGATCAGGTTTGAAGTCTTTTGATACATATCTTGATGGTTAATAGAAGCTACAAGTGTGTCACATATTATGTATAGTCTTTTTGAAAAAACAATTAGAGAAAATCTAACAGTTGGATCAGGATGAAATTCGGACATCATATGTTAAACATAACGGAGTAGCTTCTGAATGGTGAAAATATGATTTTGAGGTCTTTTGTCACTGTTTCTGGATGAGAACAGAATTTGCAGGTTTCTCGTATTGAATCTGCACAACGTTTTTCAAAGAGGTTTGTGGAAATCTAACCGTTGTATTAAGATGAAACGTGGACATCATATGTAAAACATAACTGAGGAACATCTTAAAGGTGGAGATCGGATCTTAAGGTCATTTGTAACCGTTTCCGGATGATGAACAAGAGATGTAAGTTTCACACATGTAACTAGAAATTTCAATGCCCTAGGATTTATCCCCATATGGAACTGGGTGAGAAGTTGGATACCTATGACGAGTGGGGTATGACAGGTAAATACTAACCGTTGGATTGGACTAAGACGTTTTTTTTTCAAATATTAAAAACATATCAGAGTATATTTGGACAGTGGAGATTTGATTATAAGCTCTTTAACAATGAAAGTAAATTCTGGACAGTGGTCTTTCAATTTGTGCTGGAATACTTGAAATTTCAAAAGCGTGTTTTTTAGATAGAGCGGCCTCTTGCACGATTTTGACATAACTACTTGAAATATGGTGTGTTTGTGCTTGTAAAGGTGTTCTTTTTCATGCTATGAAGTGAAAGGTATTTATAAGGGAAGAAGTGGAGGCTCAAAGGACTCTCATTTGTCGCCATAATATCTTCTATTATGGTCATTCACGGGCCAACATGAAGGTTACAAAAAATAAATGACGTTTATTATTTCACCGTTCAAATATTCCAAAAAACTAGATTTACAACCAAAAGAATAAACTCACCCAAAAAATTGGATTTCTAGGAATGGAATGATTACGGATAAAACAGATAGTCTGGATAAAATGTATTGCGAATAGAATAGCTTGCCAGGAGAAAAGTTATTTCGGATATGGTCATAGAGAATATAATGTTTGCTTATCGGATGAAATTATTCTTTCGGATGGAATGAGTTGTGCGGACAAATAAGTAATGTGAATAAAATGAGTTTTCCGGATAATGTATAGAAAATGTTCCCATAATATAAAGAAGATCATCAAAACCAAAAAGAAAAGTTACATTGTCTCGGATTTTGGATAAAAAATAATTAGTTCGGATGAAACTAAGGAAAAAAATTATCCGGAAGAAATAAGAATTCAACCGAATAACACACACAAATTTCCGGCTCTAACATCTGATATCCTAAAGTTCATAAATTCACCACAATAAACTTTGATTTGTTATAAATTTAAAGAAACATTAATAAACTAAATGAAATAATTACCTCGATAATAACCTTGATTGCTCCTTAATTGCTTCAAATGAAGTCTTGATTATATGTTAATAGGAAATTATTATTTCTCTATAATTTCCTTGATTTAGAGAGAAGATAATTGGGAGAGAATTTGTATAAATTTGTGTGTTTTTACAATGAAGATTACAAACCTATTTATAGGCAAATGAAATGATTAAAA
>KV005645.1:441488-485510 GCA_001598015.1 Dorcoceras hygrometricum
ATATTATACAGAAGTATAATAATAAACGATAGAAATTTGTAAATCATATCACGTTATTATAATTAGGTGTCAATGACTCCTTTTATATAATAACATGATATTATACAGAAGTATAATAATAAACGATAGAAATTTGTAAATCATATCACGTTATTATAATTAGGTGTCAATGACTCCTTTTATATAATAACATGATATTATACAGAAGTATAATAATAAACGATAGAAATTTGTAAATCATATCACGTTATTATAATTAGGTGTCAATGACTCCTTTTATATAATAACATGATATTATACAATGAAATATATAAAAAACAATCGAGTGATCGTGCTGATAACTGTTATAAATTTAAAGAAACATTAATAAACTAAATAAAATAATTACCTCGATAATAACCTTGATTGCTCCTTAATTGCTTCAAATGAAGTCTTGATTATATGTTAATAGGAAATTATTATTTCTCTAGAATTTCCTTAATTTAGAGAGAAGAGAATTGAGAGAAAACTTGTATATTTTTGTGTGTATTTACAATGAAGATTACAAACCTATTTATAGGCAAATGAAATGATTAAAATAATATAAATTCTTAATCACTTCTCCTAAATTTGACAATTTTGTAGACACCCAAATTTGACAATTTGTAGACATCCAAATTTGACAAACTAATTTGATTTCATAATATGATTTAAATAGTTTACATTAAGTTTACTTAATAAAATCCCAATAAATGTTATTGGTATCACGTTCCAATCCATATCTAACTAGGATTATATAGTTAACTTTGATGACTTATGAAATCAATGGTTCGGATGTTTTAGCAAAGCTAAGTTTCTTTTTCAGATGATAGCCCACAACTACTATCTTTCTTTGCATGACACTGTGTAAAAAGGTAAACATAATAGATAAAATATAATTAGGTAGCTAATCTTTCTTTTAGAAGACTCTACTCCACAACTAACTCTTCTAGTACGGATGATGCTATAATATATAATAAGGATTGATATGGTGAGCATCATATGTGGGCACCAGGCTGACGTGACACTTCCTGGTGCTGCCACGTCAGTCTGGTGCCCACATATGGTGCCCACTATATCAAATTTGAATATATATATATATATATTATTCGATAAAACAAATGGTTAGGAAGTTAATGATGTTTTGATAATTATATGACAAAAAGTATTATATTTCGGAATTTTTTTTTAGATTGATTGAAAATTCGGTGAATCATATATATTTAACAATAATTAGTGATTTTAAAGAAAATCCGCCATCTAGAAAAGTGCAGGTAACGAAAATATCTTGCGTAGCATTCATTATCTTGATCGCATCATCCAGACCTCACCCAACAGTTTTTTCTTGCTTCGCCTAACTGTATTATTTTTCTGGGAACATGATCACATGCAAATTCCGCTGTTGATCCCTCCCTTTTTGGCTAACCCCAAGTTTAACGTGCCCAGCACGAATTTACTATGCCGAGAATCACTGCCTAACCATAAAAGCCCGCGATTTCTGCTTCGTTTGATACAGATTATGGGTTGAAACGGGTCGGTTTCAGATTCTGATGGAGTGGGATAGTGATCTGGAGTCTGATCTGAGCGCTGAAGGTGATGATGAGGAGGAGGAGGAGGGGATTGGAGCTGGGTTAGGGTTTTTGTTTAGGAAGAGTGGTGGAGAACACGCGCCGTTCCCGGTGGACTCTCTCTTGCAGCCTGCGCCTTGTGGGTTTGTTGTTGCCGACGCGTTGGAGCCGGATAATCCCATTATTTATGTCAATTCAGTGTTCGAGATGGTGACGGGATATCGTGCTGAGGAAGTTCTTGGACGAAATTGGTAATTTTTTTATTTTTATTGTTATTTTTTCTTTTGTCTTGGGTTTTTCTTTTCTGGATGGAATTTATCTTTGTTTATTCCTGCTTTTACTTCGGGATTTTCATCTTGAAGTGAATTACGCTGTTTGATGCTGCTATAATACAGGTGTTGCTGCCGATTCCACGTGCATTGGGAAAATCTCTATTTTTTATAAAAAATAAAATAAATGTTGATGGTTGATCCTGTTTCTGGCTGAGAAGTACTTTTGCATGATTTGATTTTTGTGGAGCATATGTTTGGCTTGGCTTGATTTTGTCCTTTAGAGTAGTAGCAACTTGGAATCATAGATTTTATGTCATGTTTTCATTTCTTTTGGTTTCTCTGTATTAAGATACATAAGTAAAGTTTGATGAAAAACTAAATCCTTATTTTGGCTAATCAATGGATACATATAAGATTTTCAATGATGTCGCCCCATATATGTATATAAGCTGGATTTGCCAGTCATATGTTGAGATAAATCTGATTCGATATCTTTTTTCCGCCAGAGGTGGCTATCAATAGATAGATGGTATTGTTTTGAGCTGGATTTGAACTCACAACGGTTGTTGTCTTCAGCAGGATTTCGTTATCTTTAAAATTCTTCATCATGTTTTCTTAGTAAACGTCAGGATGAAGCCCTGGTTGTTTGTTTTCCCGATCCAGTGTGCTTCTTGGTCACCAAGTTTTTTAACTATTGCATATTTTGTGTAAATGATATCACTTGATTAGTTAATTATGAAGTTTTGATGTGTTTTACTCCTGAACATCCATTATAATTTTTTTTATAATATGAACGGCTTATGTGCACCTATTTAGATAAGAACAGGATAGAAATCGGGAAGCAAATTCCGATGTAGAAATTTATTCGAGTAAATTTTTTGTTCCTTGCAAGATTGAAATTTCTTTGTTGTTTCATTGAGTCACTGCACTTTATTTTTACTAATATCAGGGTCAATGATTCAGTTATAAATTTCATGCGTCGATGATTCTATTTTAAATTATGGATGTAATGTGCAATAACATTTATGCTAATTTGAGAAGTTGAGATCAAATTTCAATTCGGTAACTCCCTTTTGTCATATGAGGGCCTAGTAAATTCCTAACTTCACACTTCGATTGTTGTAGCTACCATTAAGAGATATATGGTCCTGGTTGATATGTATGACACTCATGACTCTACTTTGTTGAAATTTCTGTAGCCGCTTCTTGCAATGCCGAGGCCCATTTGCTAGGCGAAGGCATCCTCTAGTGAACTCCTCAGTAATTGCTGACATGAGAAGATGCATTGACAAAGGGATTGAGTTTCAAGGAGAACTATTGAATTTTAGAAAAGATGGATCCCCTCTGATGAATAGGTTGCATATGACCCCAATATATGGTGATAATGAAACAATAACACATGTGATTGGCATACAGGTCTTTGCAGAAGCAACCCTTGATTTGGGTCCACTACCTGGATCTTCACCCTCGGAATCTGTGAGGGCATCTGCGAGGTTTAGATTTAATATTTCTTCTCGCAAAGAGGTATTTGATGGGAGTCGGAATACTAGCCGTGGGATTTGTGGGATGATGCACTTGAGCGATGAAGTCCTTGCTATGAAGATTCTTTCACGACTTAGCCCAAGGGATATTGCATCTATCTCCTCAGTTTGTCGGCGGCTTTATGAACTAACAAGAAATGAAGACCTGTGGCGAATGGTCTGTCAAAATGCATGGGGTAGTGAAACAACTCGAGTATTAGAGGCTGTGCCTGGCGCTAAAAGATTAGGTTGGGGCAGATTGGCAAGGGAACTTACCACTCTTGAAGCAGCAGCATGGAGAAAACTAACTGTTGGAGGTGCTGTTGAACCCTCCCGATGCAACTTCAGTGCATGTGCTGTTGGGAATCGTGTTGTTCTTTTTGGTGGAGAAGGTGTCAACATGCAGCCCATGAATGATACCTTTGTATTAGATCTGAACTCTAGCAATCCCGAGTGGAAATATGTCAAAGTGAGTTCTCCACCACCTGGACGATGGGGTCACACTCTTTCTTGTGTGAATGGTTCTCATCTCGTTCTATTTGGGGGCTGTGGTAGACAAGGCTTGCTCAATGATGTCTTTGTGTTGGATTTGGATGCCAAACACCCTACTTGGCGTGAAATCTCCGGCTTAGCTCCACCACTTCCTAGATCTTGGCATAGCTCTTGCACCCTTGATGGCACAAAGCTGATCGTCTCTGGCGGTTGTGCTGATTCTGGAGTTCTTTTGAGTGACACTTTCTTGCTCGATCTTTCAATGGAGAAACCCGTGTGGCGAGAGATACCGGTAGCATGGACTCCACCTTCACGTTTGGGTCACACATTATCTGTTTATGGTGGTAGGAAAATCTTGATGTTTGGAGGCCTTGCCAAAAGTGGTCCTCTGCGGTTCCGATCAAGTGATGTGTTCACCATGGATCTTAGCGAGGGTGAGCCCTGTTGGAGATCCATCACGGGCAGCAGTATGCCTGGTGCCGGTAATCCAGGAGGCATTGCTCCTCCTCCTCGACTTGATCATGTGGCGGTGAGTCTTCCTGGTGGTAGAATCCTCGTGTTTGGTGGCTCTGTGGCAGGTCTACACTCTGCATCTCAGCTCTATATACTCGATCCAACTGAAGAGAAGCCAACCTGGAGAATTTTAAATGTACCTGGACGACCTCCAAGATTCGCATGGGGTCACAGCACATGTGTTGTTGGAGGGACAAGAGCTATTGTCCTTGGAGGTCAAACAGGGGAGGAGTGGATGCTGAGTGAGATTCACGAACTATCATTAGCAAGCTCCATCACCTAATACGGACGGCGGAAAACATTATTTCATGTTCAAGAAATTGACAATTATTCTAAGCATACATTCCATGGATCCAACTCTGCACAAGAAAATGCATGATCTGCAAGTCAGTGATTTGCCAAGAAACCCAATCAGTAAGCAAATTCGACCCCTTTCTTGGGCATTTGGGTTCATTTCCAGCAGATGGGCGAATCATATTGTAATTTAGTGGATTTGTATGACCGCTTGGAGAAAAATTGCTCTGTTCTCTCTCTCTCTCTCTAGGATACTAGTGCTTTGTAGGTTCAACTTAGTAGGTCTAGTTTAATAGTTTATGTGATGGAAGTGCTGTGGGTTATGATGTTTAATCTTAACTCGGAAGAAATACAACAAAAAAGAAGCTGGAAGAATCAAGTCTTTTGAGTGTGTAATGTTTATGTTACGTTACTTTTCGTCATGTTTTTATACAATTCTGTAATATTTCACAAAATTTTGGCCGATTATTATTTAATAATTATCCAATATTTAAGTACCTGTAATGTGTGATATAATTTGAGCTATTTAATTTATACAAGCTACATGTTTCCATTTCTTCGTTAAAAAATTAAATATGATGGTAGATGTAATTGTTAATTGCCTCCAAATTTGGCTCCTGGTGGATGGATATACGGTCAGAAATTGGGACATCCGTCTTATAAATTGTTATAGAATTTTTCAAGTGATCAAGAATTTTCACCTCGTTGTAAGCCACCATAGTGCACATTACAGCGACATGGCAAGACGATTAGGGTGATCTCCCATCCGTTCGGCCAGCATACTCCCAGCTATTACAAGATAAGCTAACAACAAAACAATTTCATCGATGGACATAACCATGCATGTGTAAACGAACAAGAGTGAGATCCACGCTGTCGTCCCATGCATTACATAGATTCGTGACACTGAGGTTCGAATCACCAGTTCATCATCCCTTAGAAAGGAACTGAGCGGTTGATATTCATTTCAAGATGATGACTCGATATTTCTTAGACTGAGACCAAAACTATGCATGACGTTTACTATGTTTACCGAAATTAAATGATTCCAAGAATAAATCATAAATAAAATTTGTTTCGAGGTAAAAAGCCATCTTGCAGTGAGACAACCAAAGGAAGATCTCGCATACAATACTGGCTACACTTTGTACATAAGATACGGTATTAAGAAACATAAAGCAAAGGATTATGGTTTGGTGCATCAGAATCATAAAGATGAGTTGATATACAAGATGTATCTTGGAAGATTTTCAAGAACCATTGTTAAACCAGCCCCAAGCATGAAGATCAGAACAAAAGCAAGTAATATCTTTCCAACATACACGGAACTGATTGGTGATTGTGGTTTAGACCTTGTAGAATGTGAATCAGCAAGAACCTGTTCAGGTACCAAAGCATTGGATAGCCTTTGTATGTCCTGATAGTCGTGAAGCCAATAATTTCTATTAGAAAACTATTCAACGAATGACAAGCAAAAATTAAGCACATTTATCTTCTCTGCAGCAAACTGTAAATATTAAGCCACTAGCAATGGGGGAATGTGATTATGATTGATGTTCTCTCGGTAATTAAACTATACCAGTAACACTATAGAAACCAAGAAATCACAAATATAACATTCTTCCATTTGCCTCAAACATTAATGTCATTCAAAATGTACTCGTACAAGAATCACCATCAAGAATTTCTTTGATGCAATGATATTGAGGTAAACATAAGATCACCAGTGATTTCTTCGCCACCTGAATCATCTTATCTTGAGAAACCCACAAATAACAACTGCCTAACAGCTCTAATTTACTAGGAAATTACCGACTAAAAAGGTGGACGTTATGTAAGTACCTATATCTTGGACAGGACAGATAAATGCAAAACACGAGTTTGCAATATAAGAAGTTACGTTTAAAAAGAACAGGATGCCTCACCAAATCAACAAAGCATCAAGAACTGCTTCAAACTATGCTTATTTTGCTTTCGTTTTTTCATGGCTATCTTAGAAAAATGAGTATCTATTTTTATTAGGCATGTTTTGAGGCTGGAAAAAAGTTACAAATTACAATGGGAGAGTTTGGATACAACAAGACTTAGAATAAAAGTTATATAAAGCTAAGCTTTTAGACTCCTTTTCTTTTTTGGGGGGGAAAAAGCACAAGCATATTTATGTTTCGATATAATAGCAAGAAATAGTTTTTGTTTATAATTTGACAAGGTAAAGGCAGGCTTGAAAGACATATTTTTCAACTTCTCAATTTCAGCTTATGGAACACTCTTTTATGCTTAAAGGCCTAACTCACCCGCGTTTTCCTAATAACTTCTCATCCAAACGGATTCAACACCATACTGCTCCAACCAATTTCTCATGATTTCTTATAACGTAAGGGTCAGTCAAAAGCCACCAGCTTTCTGACTTCTAATTCTAAGGCAATAATATATTCAAAAAATATCGGACAAATGAAACCACACACCATAGAACACGCCTTCTCCAGGTTTGTCCTTTCATAATCTGCTCTAGATTAATCTTGTTTAATATGAAGGCCATTTAGTCAAAACTTATTCAAAGATTTCACACCAAAATTCGTACCTCAGCAGATACTTTCCGAAGCCGAGTTGGTTCAATGTGACCCTTTTATCACCTATTAAAAAACACAGGAAGCAAATAGATATAAGTAGCCTTGTGATAGGCAACTCACCTACCTGTGGTGATCACAATTTGGGATCATACAACAAATCATGGGTAGACCAAATGAGACAAAAAGGGATGTTTCTCGAAAATCCAAACATCAGTAATTTTATAAAAAATGCAGCTTTGCCCCAGATTATCTAAGTTGACTTCCAGTTAATTTATGGGGTCACCCCCAACCAAAAAACCAAGAATGAAAATCACATGAAAGTTAATCACCAGATAAATGAATCACTGTCTGCAATTTCCAATCCGGGCCGTAGTTAACAAGCACTGAATTGGGGCCAAAGCTAACAGGCTCTTCTTCCCCTTCTTTCACTGCCTCGATGTGCGAAGCAAGTGTAGCATTGTCAGCACCATCGCTGCCATTGTTATTAATTAGCTTCTGATTTATCAAATTCACCGCAAACCCTGCTTCAGTACCGGCAGAAAAACGCAGGATCTTGCCTGAACTCCTGCACTCTACCTCCACAAACTACAAAAGCGAAACATACTTTCCAATTAAAACAAGATCTTCATAATGAAAAGGGAAAAAACTTGGACTTCGAAAGGGAGAGAATATTATTTTAATTAGCTAAAACTCAAAATGTTGAAATAACTACCACTCATGAAACCACCATTGCTAATCAAATTCTTGTTTACAAAATTCACCAGAAAACGATTAACCCTGCCTGAACTCATGCAGGCTACAAAATTGGATCTCTACAGAATAGATTTCCTCGTCACCATCAAGAATCTGAGCTATACGGAATTAGAATCCAAATGGGCACTTCAAACAATTATGAGACCTAAAAATTCAAGATTTTGGACAATCGTAGAAGAATATATTGCTGCTTCTGGCTGGAAAATAAGAGAATGGAGCTCACCGGAGGAGGAAGCTTGACTTCTGTATTAGCTTTATCCTCAGCCATATCAGTCAAAAAAAAAGGGGCACCGATTGCAGAATGTTTATCAAATCATATAAACTTCAAGGATTGTTTGGGAATATGAGGAATCACCTTAACTGCAGGATTAACCGTTTTTGGATCAACAAATCAACAAAAGGTCAAAAGACTGTATAAATCTAATACAAACGCCTCATATAAATTTCAGATCTGATGGTTTGAAACTTACGATGATTACTCGGGAAGTTTGGTGAATATTTATATCTTATATAAATCTAACACAAATTGGTTTTTTTTTTTTTTTGATATTTTAATAAAAGGAATTCTTTTATTGAATTTACTGCGATATACAAAAAAGTTTTTGATACTAATAGTTTCATTTCTTTTTCCCGAATAGGTAAACTTATGTAACATGTTAAATCGCATTGCTGTAGATTTCACATTATGTACACATAACGTACATATTATAAAGTAAACAGTTTGTTAATTTAAGCGTCAGATGCAATCAGTATGTATATAAATTGATCCTCGTACAAAATCTGAAGGTGTCCAAATCTGCCAAACCAGAAGACAAATTACAGACGAGGTCTAAATAGAAGATCGACTTCATAAATTGCTATATTATTTTCAAACATTTACGAAAAAGTTGGCAACTGATACTTGCTAAATGTTGTACGGCCACATTGATTTCACTTGTTTACATTGTCAAATGCTCCAAAGAAAAATACAGTGCTATCATTCACAAGTTTATCAAACATCCTTATTCCTTTCATTCAGGTGAAAAAACAGAAACCAAAACAAAACCAATACTGTATTTAGGACAAGACGAAAAAGTAGTCTTGAATACAGGGTGTAGTAAGAGCACCCATATCTCTGATCTCCAAATTGTGGTAGATGCTCCCTTAGGACGATAAAAACGCCTGGATCATAAAATGATGAACAAATGAGAATTCAGCAAAAATGAAGACCAGGCCTTTTAAAGGGTATTTTTCTATGATCAAAACAATGGCAGAAGTGACGAGTGACATCTAGTTTGTCGCCGCCACATTCCCATTCGTAAAGAAAGCATAAAACAGATGTCACCAAATTAACACGTAGCAAAATTCTGAAGAGGGTTGTTTGCATGAACAGTCGAGGTTACTGTGACGTTGTGAGAGGAGGTACAGTGCAGTAATTTCGAATAGGAGAATGAGAAATTACCATGGAAGAAAGTTATTATGAACTGATTTTTGATTCGCAAAGAGTGAGGGAATGAGATGTGTATCTTATCTCAATTAATGGAGACCAAAACATGCATGTAAGTGACACGAAATGAAAATTTCAAAATGCATATCGAGATCGAGGCCTAACACACTTTGGTGTATGACAAAAGATTTGCCTAAAGCAAAATCCTGCTGAATGCTCAAGTGCTCCTGAGTAAAAAGATTAAACTGAATAGTTCTGCTGCATGATGTTCGTATTAACAGCCGTAAAGGAACAGAAAAAGGTCACAAACAAGTGGAAGAAAAGGTCTGAAATATCATACCACGTAGTTGTTAGTACACAAAACTTTCACTCATTAACATGCATGCCATTGTGCTCTCACATAATGACATAATGAAATTCAAGAAAATATATTGAAATTGATAACAGAACCTGTGCATGGTAAATATGAATTTATTCAACATTCTTAGTTGCCTTGGATGACTCTCTGTGGATCAAGCTGTCCACTGAAATAGCTTGAAGGCACAGCAGAGAGTTCCTGCCTTCCCCTCCATTCTTCTCCAGGTTTCAAGGTTATAGATTTTTCCACTGCAGCCGACTCAACACAGAGCATGTGCTTGTAGTCTTCATCTCCCAAATCAGGAATGGCCTTCGCCTTCTTATCCCAAGGATTCCAGACAACTATATATAGATAGACAATTCAATATTAATTTACTTCCAATATAATATGATTGATTATATTCACATGGTCAGATCATTAAACTAGTCCCATGCACTTCAGCACCTTCCAGGACCAAATCCAACTCAGATTCATCTATTTCACAGAAGAAGGGAAAGATTGCCCTCTGTCACCATTAAATATCATGTTTTTGAGCCACATCAAACTGCTACCTGTTGGGGTAAGAAAGCTTTATCCGTTTCACCGGAATAATTAAGTACGCTTGCCCAAAAGTTAATCAAAGAGAAACAAGGTTCTTGTGTAAAGTTGTTTTGTCATGCCACACATGCACGAAGTATTATCTAGACAAATTAAAAGTTATCATCAATCATACCAGCATCAGGAAGACCATCTTTTCTAATGACAAATGTCCGCTTCTTCTCATGGTCTAGAATAGCAATTTTTGTAGGTGTGCTGAGATATACCTTGTCAACCTAAAATATTGAATAAATATTAACTCGTGAAAGATATAATCTAACATATACATGAACAGCAAGGAATTAGGTTGAACTTCTAAACATACTTCTGATTCAAAAGTGATTGCATCCCCTTGCTCAGTAAATCGCTCCTTGTTACGCAAATTATCAAGATAATCTAGTGTCTCCAAACCTTCGACCCGTACTTCACTGAATAGAGGGATGATATTTAGCATAAAGAAGAAAGAGCGGATTATCCATTTAAGACGACCAGGAAGCTCTGACTTGAAAACACATTCCCAGCAAGAAAAAGTGACTAACACATGGGCATTGGCAAAGTACTCATATATGTCTTCATTGATGTTAAAAGGTAAACATCTTTAGAAATTGGACAGCATAAAAGGGAACAGGCCAGCATTATCCTTGAGACATATACATATCTATCTTAAGTTTCAGTGTCAACAAATGATAAGAAGGAGTTCAAAAAAAAAGCCTTGTTTGTTGATCAACCACTTCGTAAAAGCAGCTGAGTTGGAAAAAAATGTCACCATAGTAAAAAAATCACCTACAGAGAAAAAATGAACTTTTTCAATAATCTGATGGATGTAATTTCATCAATGTCTCATTCAACATGACATACCTGATATCTGAAACAGAGAAGTAGGTGTGATAAGCAAATGTGAAACTGAAAGGCTTTCCATCAGCATTGGTATTTCTGATACGAGATATCAACATCAAATCTCCAGCAGGTCCTAGAGTAACCCGCAAGCGGAACTCAAAACTGCACATGGACATGAAAGAAGGAAGTACGAAGATAATAGTCCTAGTCAACTACAAAAGTGTTAAAAACAAAGAAGAAAGAAAAGGCAATATCTGAAGAAAAAACTTTTGCCTACCTATGAGGCCATATCTTAAAGTCCTCCTCTGTTGGTCTCAGAATCAAGTCAATGTATGTCTTATTGACAGTGCTTGTTGGAAAAGGAGGGGGAGAAGGGTCAATTTTCCAGAACCTATTTCTAGCAAACCCGTGTGCCTCAAGAGGTCCATGATTAGAAAACTGAGGTTGAAGAGCAGTTCTTGCTGATCAGGATTTAGTAATACAACAAGAGGAATGAGGTGAAATGAGAATGCATCACCTGCGGAAAGCAAATAGGGATGCCTCCACGAATTGGCTTTGGAGGTTTAAAGATAGCCTACAGAATTCAAGCATCAGTCATGAGATTAAATAAACATCATGAAAGATGGCAAGATTTGGTTGGGACATTGCAGCCTAGTACAACGGAAACGTAAGAGAAGCTAAAGATTTTCCAATTGAAGAATGATACAATATGTATGATAAGTTGAGCTAGAATACACTTCAAGAAAGCAAGCTGTAGAAACCTGTACTTAAATCAAATTGAAGAGGAACAGAAAGTAGACCAACTCAACCCATGACAAGAACAGTAAATTGTTGTGTTGACAAGTTTTTTTACCCAAGAAATCAGCACGAAGCCAATCAAATTATTTCGTGGATTGGATTTCACTTGACTGTCTACAGTTCCATTGCGTGTGCTCGGGGTAGAAGTTTAGTACTATTGGACTGCTTTTAAGTCAAAGCATATCAGATATACAAAGACATGGAGGAAAATTCATTTAATCCACAACAGTCTGAGGAAAGAGGAAAGAGAGAAGAAAACCACATTGAAAGATGAAGCCATGCGCAAAAATTTACAACAGGAAATCAATCAAGGGAAAGGAAAGGCTTCTAGGCTCTGAACTTTCCACACAACAGACAACTTAAATTTCATCATGTAGTGCATCTTGGCGTGCGAAAAAAATATCGAAAAGCAAACCAAAATGGAAACTTACAATTAGGATCGGTTTCGGTTTCTCATTTTTTGGAAAATCGGTTTTCGATTCATTGTGACATTTTCAATTCGGTTAGTCAAACCATACTGAGAACCAATTTACTCTTTAATCATACACACGTCTATATACATGTGTGTGTGCGTATGGTATGTATATGTGTATATATTTTTATGTATATATATCTGTGGTAAAAAATATATTGCTTGGACAAACCTTTTATGCTGAGAAACGAACCACTACTGAACCGCTACTATACGGTTCGGTTAACAGTTTGAATCTTCAGGGAATCGGATTTTCGGTTAGACAAAAATTCGGTTCAGTCCAACCAAATGCACACCCTAAGTGCATCAAACAAAAATGAAACAAAATATACAAATAAACAATCTAAGGGGATAGTCCACACATCCAACATCACAATCATCTCATTACTAGCAAAAATACTTTTTGCAAACAAAGGCAACATCATTTACAACTGGAATGAAAATTATACTGAATTCATTATTTTTTTAAAATTTCAAATAAGGAGTTGCAACTCCTATCTCACATAACAGTCCACCTTCCTAATTTGTTATGTTAGACTACATTCCATTTCTACTAGAAATCAAATAATGAGGTCTACTTTGAAGGATTAAGAACCGCTGCTTGCTGAAAAGGATTTTCCAAAAAAATGGCCAAGACACAGGCGAAACCAAGAGCAGACGTAGCTCCCACATGATAATAGCAGGGGGTAAGTCTCTCCAACAACAATATCCAAGTGAAGTAGGAGGACCAGAAACAGTACTCCTTTTGTCACTGAGATGTCGAAGAGTGGTATGGTATTATATATAAAAGTAATTGTGGACTGACAGAACAGGGACCATTAAACAGCTGGGGTCCGAAACAAAATAGTAGATCCAACAGCACCAAAAGTCTTACCCTATTTACATGTTATTTTTAAATTATACCTGTCTCAACATGAAGAACAAATCACAGACTAAATCGAAAAGGGGAGAGATATTGAGACCAATTTAAACCTGAAAATGTAGCCGTTAAACCTAAATTATCAGACTGCTAAATAACATTTATAATATTCTTACTCATGTGGTACCAATGACTAAAATATTTAAGACTTCAAAGCCTCCCTTTTCAATGAGACTCCTCATAAATTTTCCATATCAAAAGATTACTTACTCAATGAAGTAACAAAGAACTATAACACTTTAAGATCTTTGCTCATATGGAATCTTTAAGCAATTAGCTAGAAAAAAGACCTACAGAAAACAGATCCATTTTACAGTGATAAGAGACTTAAAAAGTAACAAAAATACCTTACTGCTTACAAAAAGCAACTCCTCGCCATGCTCATTCTTCCACGATGTCACATGAGCCCCATATAGATAAATCTATAAAAGATTCAAAGTCACATAGCATAACATATTAACTCAGAAATCAGAATTACCTAAGCTTGAGTCAAAAATTCAGAAATAGTTATTAAGATTTATTACAAGTAACCTACTTAAAGGGCATCATAGAAATGTTATTTCTTTCTTCGTTGCTCATACAAACCACATACTTCCGTTAAATTGTTAATCTAAGAAATTTGAAAGTTGAAAACTTTTTTGCTTTGTCAGATGTCTATTTTTTGTCATAACAAATGGAAATGCAAGCAGGGTGTAACCTAATCTTTGTAAAAGTGGACAATCCATCCGTTAGTTCAGTCTCAGAAATTCCAATGCAATTGATAGGATCATAAAAAAATGCTACAGATAATTTTCATGGATCGATAAAATTACTTTGGTAACCAACAGAGTACACCATTCTAAATCCCGGTATCATAAGGTACAAGTTTGACTGTAGGATGTATGTACTCTCACATTCATATCCAACTCAATTTTAGACCAAATCTTAACCAATCCAAGATTCCAGACGACCTACCAGCCGACGTTTTACAACGTAGAAACAACGAAATGTAGGAACAATTGAAGGACAAGATCAATCGAGAACAAACAAATATTAACTTAAATTTTTCGGTTCAAAATTCCCAGCGCTAGTACAAGGCTATACTTGAGGATCAACGCATTATCAAAACGGAACAGTGGGATCACAAAGACTAAACCCTGAGAGTGATCGTACAGAAAAAGAGATAAAAACAATCACACCTCAGCGGAGCTTCCCCGGACGTCACGGAGGGTAACCTTCTCGAGGCCGTTGATCCCCTTGGTAATCTCCACCGAAGCCTTGTCGCTCGCCGCCGAAGCCGATGCCATCACGACGTCAGTGTGTGAGCGCGTACGTTGCTAGTATTTCTCTGTAACGCACAATTGATCGAAGCATCAACTGAGTGGGTTTCAAATTTTCCGAGGGGAAAGGGACAGCGATCTCAATAGTAACTGAATCGATCTTATCGGACCCTATTTTGATTCCCAGCTGAGTAAAATTACCCAGAATACCTTTTTTCTTAATAAATTTTTGTTCCAGATAGTCGATTAGTAAAGATAACCGAGTTGTCCCGACATAAACATAGTTTGATTACTGTCTTATTTTGATCGAGTAATATATTTACTTACCGATAAAAAAAGACATATAATAATCAATTTTTTAAATATATCATTGGACCGAATTAAAATGGTTTGATCCCAAGCATTAAATCTTAGTCTAATCGGTTAATTTGAAGGAACAGATTCCAGTCAGTTTCCAAACATTAAATAAACAGCCTTCATAAGTGTTCTCTCAATACATAATAATACTTTCTAATATAGAATTATTGCGGGTTTAATGCAATAAAGCCCCTTAGAACGTAACTGCTATATTAAATGCCTCGCAATTCCTTGTGTCCTAAATATCAGCTCATCTGCTCCACTTGAAGGTGATCTAACGCCAGTTTTCTCAAAGATGTAGGGTTTTAAAAAATTTAATTCCATGGTCGGGTTTTTCTTTAATGAAAGTTAACACATTAATGGGCTAATCCCTGTATAGGTCAGAGGCTCTTTGACCCATACAGATTGGTAAATCGAGGGATATGCACGAGTAGTCGGGAATGGTCGGGTTTTTCTTTTTCTTGTAGAATATCGACTCGGAGAAATGGTCAATAAAAAATTTGGATCTTGGTATCAAATGAGTTACAGATCAACCGATATATTTTTGTTGGTATCAGGTGAGTTACAAATCACCAACGTGTTTCTTCTTTCTATATGGATAATAAACCGTTATTTCGCATTAAAATAAAGTCTTAATTGTGCTTAATGTGAATAACTTCTGGTACCAAAGATGAGAGTTGGTATCCTCATTCCATCAATCAAAGATGAGAGTTACTACCCTTATTCCATCAATCATTTGACTCAATTCATATCTTTTTACTTTGTTATATTGAGATCATTGTCATCACACCACCAGCAGCATATCTTACAACAATCAATGAGTTTAACGCTTTAGGAAAAACGGTATCAATCGAATCTATAATACAAAATCTTCCGCAAAAAATCGTACTCAAGATTCACTCGCTCATAAACGATAGAGATTGAGTCGTAAAAAATCTACCAAGTTTAATTCTAGCATTCAAACAAGAGCTTTCGATCCAACCGTGAAGTAACTTAGCAGTGGCCTTGGGGACTCTACAAGAAGATGCGTTCAGTTTCAATGCTTATGTCGAAGGTTTCAAGTAAGATCTAGTCTTAAGTTCGTCGTCATCTCGAACTTATTAGATACAGTATATCTAACAGATTTTTCCTTCCAGGTGACAGATAAAACTAATAAGCTTAGAATAACTAAGTTTAACTGGGCAAAAGTTGAACAAAAAGTAACAGTATTACAGCTTTGATGTAATTGTAATAATTAAAAGGCCAAAGATGAGACAGAGATTAGCTTCTGTCAGCCCTCTCATATGCAGCAGACAAAAAAACAAATAGTGCATCCCCTCTCCTGAAAGAAAGTTTTAGCTAGTGAGAGAGTCGAATACTTTTGTTCTACTCTATATCGGAATTATCGAGTTCTGGATCCAATTCTCATGTGAAACTCATTTTGGTTTCTTCTTCAAACGGTGTAATGTTGTTGGATCGTCTCAATGTCGAGCCCTTTAAGCTTAACAACTGATTCGACATGTCCCTTGAGTGTATGCAACTCCCTCAGCCTGTCGAAATGCAAAAACAGGTCACATTTTTGAAAATGTGCAAAGTTTTGTTGGAAAATTTGGGTAACCAGATCAAGTTCTATGTACCTTGCTATCTCAGCTCTCCTCTTGGCTTGTTCTGCGATTTCGGACAGTTCCCTGTAGCTGCTCTTCTCGTTGAAAATATTGGTTGCTTCTGGTGTTTGGAGGCCGTGTAAAGTTCTTTGAGCAAGGGCCCATTGAGCTTCCCTCTCCTCTTTTCCATAATCTTTCTTGGTGCTAAAGGCGATCTTTTTCAAAGAAGAAAAACCAAAATATATCAAATTGGATGGATGGTGATGGAACTTTACCTTAAATCTATGAACTGTGAAAAGAGCCAAAAAACAGCGGTTTGGAGAAAGCATTTTAGCTATGTTCTACAGAAGTTGTAAGCATATACCTTGTTGTCATACAAGTTCTGCCAGGCCTTTCCGCTTAAGATGTAACGGATAGCAAACTTCATCAAGTCGAGTGGCACATAGAAAACGATACTGTAAAGCCAGATTACACCAGCCCATCCCCAACCACATCCTTTGATTCTAGCAAATTCCCAGTTTGCATACACAGCTACAAGAGTAGCAACCTACGCAAACAAATCGGTTTTCCAAGGATAAAATTCAGTCCATATTAACAAGTCATATGTTTTCTATGGTAAGTTTAGGATAGGTATATGTTACCAATTGTGCAATGAAGAAAGCAGTCACTAACAGAAGTCCAGGGCGTTCAACAAATGACCAGCTGCGTGATCTGGTCACGAAAATGAGGGCTTGGCTAACAATACTAACTTGTAAGTATAGAGCAGCCATCATTTCGTACTCACTGTCCCGAATATTTTTAACTCCAAACTTGTCCTGCATGGGCCACATAACTTGTTTTAATGATGAATGTGGAAAAAATAAAGAAAAGATGAAAACAATGACGGAATGATATTCATTACATGGAAGAAGTCGGTCTTGTGCATCAGCCAGAAGAATATAATAGTCATTAATGCAAGGTAACCTCCGAGTACTATGCCGGTGGCAAAAATCTCCTTCAGTTTCCAGCTATCGGGCAATGGAGATGGCTTCACCCTATCTTTTGAGATGGTCATAATTGTACCTAAGTAAACACCATATATTATCTTCCATGTTTTAGTGAAATAGAAAAATGAAAAAATGGACATCTTTGGAGAAATTGGAATGCATAATCTAACTACTTACCGTCATTAAGGATGGCAATGATCAAAACCATGAAGGGAGAGAAATCGAACTCCCAAATCAAGGCGATAAGCATGAAACCAAACTGCAAACAAGATCTGAATGATACAAGGATCTGAACATATCAAAAGTACTGTAGATAGTCGAAAGCTGCAATCAGCTTACCACAATACGGATGGTGATTGAGACTGCATATATCTGCAAACAGAAATAAATAACACTTTAATAGCGTTGGACCTATCCAAAGATTATCATATATCTTCAATGTGAATATTTTATGATCGAGTGAAAGATATCCATTCACATTTACTATTATGTACTGTCATCAATATGAAGGGGGAACTATCTTTTTCTAAATTAAGAGTAAGTTTTAGTCTTAACGTCGTAGATCTAAGAGATTATGGTCGAACCACATAAATTATAATGTATCACATTCTCTCGTCACTAAAGTTCTATTATCTCAAAATTCAACAATTAGCTTCACAATAATACTAGATAAAAATAGAAGGAAACCGAGTGAAACTAACTGTGTAATTCTTCATTCTTTGGAAAATAGCTCTGCTAGTCAACACTGCACTAATGATGACACTAAGCCCAGGTTCTGTCAGCACGATGTCGGAAGCACTTCTTGCAGCATCAGTAGCATCGGCAACGGCAATCCCAATGTCTGCCTTCTTTAGAGCAGGGGCGTCGTTGACACCATCTCCTGTCATTCCGACAATGTGCTTTCTCTCCTGCAACTTCTTCACAATTTCATATTTGTGCTCTGACAAGAACAAAGAACTTGAGGTAAGTTCCCTTTATTAGAATTGAAATAGAAGAAATTTTAAAGTCAAATACAACTTCAAAAATCAAGAAATTTGTACGAAACACCAACCTGGAAAGACCCCAGCAAAACCATCGGCCTTCTCAATCAATTCTTCTACAGGCAGGCCAGCGATAGACTCATCCTTGTGTTGCCCGAGTAACGAAGCTGATGGATACATGTTTACTCCCATCCCAAGTCTACGTCCAGTCTCCTTAGCAATGGCAAGTTGATCACCTATATCAGAGAAACATTAATGATTGAGGGATAAATGTAGAAGAAACAAATCGTGGTTTCAATACGCATCATATCCATGCTGATGAATCATTCGATTACCAGTAATCATTTTGACATTCACACCAAGATTCAGTGCCCTGCGGATGGTTTCTGCACTATCGTGTCTCGGAGGATCAAAAAGTGATAGGAGCCCAACAAATTGCCATGGAGCACCATGGCTCTCCTTTGTCTTTTCTGGCACTTCCTGCAAATATAAAAACATTTGTCTCATTATAAACACACTGTTGCATATGGAAATGTACATTCGTGCAAGCAGGTTTAAAACTAACCTGTCTGGCAACAGCCAAGGACCGTAGTCCACGCTCAGCAAATTTATCAATTACGCTATGAACTTTTTTTTTCAGGTCTTCCTTGCAATTGCAGAGAGTCAAAATCTGATTCAAGAAAAAAGGAGAAACAGAAAAAAGGATTGTTAGTATGATTTAGTAAACTGCAAGTATAATACCCCATTGTGATACTTCAGATCCTTCTAGCAACTTGGTTTGACATTTTCGAAGAGCGTGGATAATATAGGAGGGTTTCGTGATTGGAGCCTTTTATACACTCGTGGACTCCACTCGTGGTATGCCACGGTCTCATATTAATAAAAAGGAGGAGCGAACCTGTTCAGGGGCTCCCTTGCTGGCACGATGCCAATTCCCATCAGAATCAATATAAGTCAAGGCCGTCCTCTTATCCACAGGGTTGAAGGGGAAGAAATGCAACTCCTTGATGCCAGCTCTAGCCTGAAAGTCATTACATTGTTTTATTTATTTTATAGATTTGCAATTTTGAACACATAATCTTTATAAAAAGATGTGTACCTCCTTTGGATCAGCGAGCGTGCCAACAATCGCAGCATCGATAGCATCTTGATTTTCAGTTCTCGAAGCCCTTGCAGCAAGAAGCAGAACAAGATCGGGATCCACGCCTTTTGCAAAGACCTCAATCAAGCTTTTATCAACAGTCAACTTGTTCAGAGTCAAAGTTCCAGTCTTGTCACTGCACAAGACGTCCATTCCTGCCATTTCCTCAATGGCAGTCATTCTCTTCGTGATGGCCCCTTGCTGTGACAGCCTGTGGGATCCAATAGCCATCGTCACAGACAAGACGGTGGGCATAGCGATCGGAATGCCTCCAATCAAGAGAACGAGGAGATTGTCGATACCCTTCCTATAAGGCCTGTGCTGAATGGGGTACATCACGATTATCTCAGCCAGCATACCGATGGCAATTGAGCAAATGCAGAAGTTTCCGATTGCTGTGAGAACTTTCTGGAAGTGTCCCACTTGGTTCGTGCTGTCCACAAGATGAGCCGCTTTGCCGAAGAATGTGTGGACACCAGTGGCGATGACTACTGCTTCGATTTCACCTTGTTTGCAAGTGGAACCCGAGAAAACTTCATCATAAGGATTCTTGGTAACAGGAAGGGATTCTCCAGTAAGGGCGGATTGGTCAATCTTTAATGGATCACCTTCAAGCAAACGGGCATCGGCAGGGACAATGTCTCCCAATTTGATGCTTACTATGTCTCCTGGAACCAGAATGGCAGCTTCCTGCTCACTCCATTGACCATCCCTGAGGACCTATTTCAAGAAACCATCCAAAACAAAGAAACCAATGAAGTTTTTACATGTTTTAGTGTATTATCAATTTTAATGTTTGACAAGAAAAGAAGATAACAAATAAGGAACCACAAATATATACACTAAACATATAGTTCAGCAGTAAATAAAAGTGATTCCTGAGATACAAACAAATGAGTAACAAGCAATGAATATTAACATTTATCGAGGCCCATTAGCAGGAAATTCAATGGTTTTCCATCATTATAACAGAAGATAGGCTAATCATTCACTTGTTTATTACCTTAGTCTTAGGAGCAAGACCAGCCATAAGGGCCGCAGCAGCATTTCCCGCATTGTTCTCTTCAATGAAACTGATAGTAGAGTTGATAACAAGCAAGCAAACAATACCAACAAAATCTTGCCAATCTGGCGGTTTACCACCTCCATTAGCAAGAGCAATCGCCATTATAGCTGCAGCTTCCATAACCCATGAGAGTGGATTCCACATAAAACCGAGGAACTTGAGAATTTTGCTCTCCTGAATCACCAGGACAGAAATTATGAAATCTAGACGTAACCAAAGTGTTATTATACAAGGAAACAGACCTTGTTGAAAGAGAAATACCTTTTTCTCTTCCAATTTGTTGGGTCCAAAAATTTGGAGCCTTGTGGCTCCTTCTTCAGAACTCAACCCTTCACGGGTGCATTTCAACTGCTCGAAAACTTCCTCGATCGGAACTTTTTCCTGTTATTTCGGTGTATAACAGGAAGATAGAGTTAACAATCCACACAAGTGACCATATGTTTGTTGTTCTTAATACCATCCTAAGAAATGTCTAAGATCTTTCAGCCATATAAATATATCAATAGAAAACAATTTCTTCATGAAGTCTTAAAATCTTCATCGTCACTGGGAACCATGATTATGCTACAGCATTATATTCTGTTCAAAAAACATCAATCTATTATCTCTAGGTTGCTTATACCATGGTGAACAACTATAGTTCTTTTCGTATACAAGATTTTTAACCATATATTCAAAATCATAAGATGTTCGTTTCAGATATTAATATCTTCTCGTTTCACTTCGCTTTAGCCGATTCCTTTATCGTTTTGAAAAACTAAATTTACGTTCAAAAAGCGATCGAAAAAGACATCTTCATAACTATTTAAATCTTTATTAATCATTAATTATTAGTGTCACAGATGATTGGAGTAGAAAGCTGACTTTTTGCTTAGACTGGGCCCAGTTGGATTTATAGCCAGTCAAATTGGCTTAATTCACGAGGAGGATTCCGCGTGAACACCACGCGCCAAAGTGGAATCCAATACATTTGATACTTTATCGTACAAGTTGTTTTTATTTCATTTTGCAAAAAAATATTGTAACTATTCCCCATATATTAAAATTATCCTTAGGGTCAAGAAATCACGCATGTAAAATACCCCGAGATTATATTAAATTAAAAAAACATAAATTTTATATCATATTTTATATATATTATAGCAATCGGGGTCACCTTTGTGTAAGGGGAACTATGTCAGCATTTAAATCTAATTAAGATTGAGATATTTTTATGATACGAGAGTTTATTATAGTCTTAACTTAAATATTATATTACTCCTCTAAATCGATACTAAATGGGAAAAAAAATTAAAAAAAAAAGAGATGTTTAATTGAAATTGAGGAGAAAAAGGATGTACGAGGTGCCAGTCTGAAAACACGTAGATATATTCCATAAAATGTATCCTATAACAGTATTTATTACGTTAACTGGGAAAATATAATATATCGGGAAAAAAGTTAATTAAAGGACAAATAAGTCTCGATCTGAATAGCAAAAAGAGCCTAAGATGGCGTAGCATAAATTAAGGAAACAGTTAGAAAACAAAATTCATAAACAAAATAGCTTAAAGTAGTAAAGTACCACGGAACCAGTACAACCAAATTGACTCTTTAATACTCTAAAATATTATCGAAATAATGTCATTGATTTTTTTCCTGAAAATTATAAAAATTTACTTTCTATTAATTTTGCAGAGGAAATTAATTGCTTACGGCCAAATCCTTTTCTGAAAGTTGTAGATTTTATGGTTTTGTTTATAATTTGTCTAACATCTGTTCAATCGCTTCTACTGAAGGAAGAAAATAAAAATTTTGTTAAATAAAAGGTAATCACAAAAGAAAAATTAATATCTGCAATTTGTATATAGTTATCATATCAAATACTTCGAACTTCCAAAATCTTTAAAATCACTGTATCATTCTTGATACCCATACATATTTTAAAAAACCGAGTAATTCAGTTAATTTAAATCTAAATTTAAGGTTTTTTTTTTTCAGAATTGCTTAAGAAATATATACACGTTGATAACTACACTATCAATAAAAAAAACTAGGGGATACATATATATATACATATACATGTGAGATTTTTCATCCACAGAATCACTGAAACAGATCTCCATAACTTGGGACGAAATTAAACAAACTTAAGCGAAGAATGAGATGAAAAATGTACCAGATCAACAGTCTCGTTCTTGATTTCTTCGAGGCTGAGAGCTTTATCCACACCCATCTTCTTCAAATCTCACCTCTGCAGATTTTGGTACAGAGAAGAAGAGATAGAGAGAGAGACTTTTTAAAAAAAAAAAATCGATGGAAACAAAAAATTAATGCTCAGTGAATCATTGAATGAGGGTTCATATATATATATATATATGTATGAAAATAATCTCGAGGAAAGGGAAGTAATTGGCTCTCATCAGTTCGGAGGAGTCTTTCTGGCCATAGGAGTCCCAATTTATTTATTTTTATATACGCCTTTTCGTAACTAAGTATTGTTATTATTTTTATATTACATATATATTCTATTATATGTGCGTCGAATGTTTTACTTTATTTTCACGACCCCGACTTTGTCAAGTTGCCTATTTGTACATTTTATTATTTGCCTTTTGACATTATTTAAATTTAGGGTGTAAATAATAAAACAACGGATAAATTCATTTTATATCGCCCCATGCTATAAATTAATTTTGCTTTCAATATGTGTTAGAAAAAAAGTTTGTTTCAACTCTCTGATCCTAAAGAAAATATTTCTGCACTATCCAAGTATATATTTATTTCACAGATAAAAATAGAGACAAAACATTAAAAATAAAGTATTATTATATGATATTTGAGTACAAATAGATTTAGATCCAATACGAAAAATAAGATTTTGAGTATAAAAGTAGAACAATATTTTACAACACATTTGCTGTGTATATTTGTATACTCGGATATCATATTACAGTACTTACTTTGAAATAGTTAGTACTCAATTATCATATATTAATCATATTTAAAACATTTTGTACCGATTATCACTAAATTAAATACAATTTCTTTTTAATACCAAGATAAGGATTAAGGTATACATATTTTATACTAAAAATTCATTTATTAGACCGGCTTTGAATTACTGTTAGTCAAATATCATATATCATGTACTATATTTTCAATAATTTGTATCCATTTTTTATCGGATAAAAACATATAATCCCCGTGAGTCTAAATAGGGGTGAGTATTCTGTCGGTTTGGTTATCAATCGAACCGAATTTTTTTTAATCGAACCGAACCGAATTTTTTTAGCTAATCGAACCGACCGAATTATTTCAATAAACGATAACAACCTAAATCGAAAAAAAATCGGTTATTTCGGACCGAAAAAACCGATTTTGTTGAAAAATCTTTTGAAGATTGTGGAATAAATATGTAAATAATATACTATATATTATTAAATTATATAAAATATATAAAAATAGTTAATATATAAATATCGGTTACTTGGTTAATCGAATTTCGGAATTGAAAACCGTAACCGAACCGAAATAACCGATTTAACCGATTTTTTTAAAATACAAACCGATTAATCGAAACGATTTAATAATTCGGTTCGGTTTGATCGATTAATTCGGTTTAACCGATGTTTTGCTCATCCATAAGTCTAAACACATTTTTCCGTTGTCCGGAAATGCAAGCACATAATATTTTTTATTGGGACCGCAAGCTAATTTATGTTTAGATTTAGGGAGATCTAGCAAATATATCC
Source organism: Dorcoceras hygrometricum (assembly GCA_001598015.1). Classification (NCBI taxonomy): domain Eukaryota; kingdom Viridiplantae; phylum Streptophyta; class Magnoliopsida; order Lamiales; family Gesneriaceae; genus Dorcoceras; species Dorcoceras hygrometricum. The sequence goes on from KV005645.1 coordinate 465,981, forward strand.
TAAAACAAATGGTACTCGCTTTTAAAAGGTTGCATCACATGGTCCGATCCATGGTTTTCACTTGAAAAACCTTTTGAAATCAAAATAGTATTTTTTATAGATGGAAGACAATTGTCTCACAAAACTAATACGTGAGATAGTATTTTAAATTTTTTGTAGTAAATAAATTGAGTCGAATCAACTATGAGAGAATTTTAAGGTACAAAGTTCAGATTAGGTATTTGGAGCCTGAGCATGATACGAAATCTGATATTTATATTTTACTTCATTTCAATTCGAATAAGGATGGAGATCGAGTTCAACTCGAAAATTAAAGTATATTCAAATATTAATTAATTATTTTGATACTAATTAAATATTTTTCAAAGAAATATTCTAACATATTCTAGTTTGTTGAAATTTATTAACATGGACTTCATAGACCTATTTTGATCGCTGGTCAAAACAAATAAATAGATTAGTTAATAAGGAGAAATTCGGTAAATATAATTAATGATATGGCTATAAATATTGCATACCTCATTGTTAGTCAATCGTTCCACATGATACATGTTGCATAATTGAATACATTATATTCTTATAAAGAAATCATATTATTCAAAACACATAACAATAAATGTTATGGAAATAAGGTGACATACATATCCTATAATCAGAAGTAGCATATTATCTCCTGATGGTTCAAAAATCTTGCCATCAAGTGTACCAGATTATGTCTAACAACAAACTTTAATGGTTTTCTAAACTCATAACGGGATGATGTTCTCCCTAAATCTTCAACAAAAAAAAAATCGATGAAAATTTTATCTGCGCGATTTTCGGAGGTGGAATATCGGTTTCGGTTTCAAGTCTTTTATAATGTAGATTCGAATTTGGGCATGGAGACAGATTTGATAGAAATCTACCCATATCCGACCCGAATAACCTATATATATATATATAATTTTACATTCATATGTTTATTTAGTTATATTAATATAAAGTTTAATATACTCCCTCCAACATATATTTACTAAAGAAAATGATACTGTGAGCACCTGTTGTGGGCACCTGGCAGCATCAGGAAGTGCCACATCACCCAGGTGCCCATAACAGGTGCCACGGTATCATTTTTATACATATATATATATATATATAAACAAATTGTATATAACTCATAATGGACAACCGTCGGATCTAAATTAGAGAATCAATGGAAAATGTGAACATTGAAAAATGGGGGGGGATGAATGCCAAGCTTCACCCAAAAGCCGTTCAAAGTGGAGCAAGTTAAGGGTGTGCCCCACATATTTTTATGAACAAGTTTCCACCATCCCTTTTTCACTTTGTCAACATACCCACCATTATTGCGATGCTGCCCCTTCGTTAATACTAAATCAAAGATATTAAAGCAGCACATATCTAATCAAAATTTCACATGTCATACTAGCGGGTATCCTATTTCTTCATAGAGTAACCCTTTACGGGTAGCTAGATTCTCTGCCCGAAAGTACTTTGAAAATAAAATAATATAATGAATGGTTTTCAATTTATCAGGTACAAAATGTGATTTGTAAGTGATCAGAAATTAGTAAAGTTCCTAAAAGATCGAATAAAGTCATTTTAATTTTCCTGATAATTTTTTTAACAATGTTATTAGTGGGACATGGTTGCATAAAGTTGCCTCTATTTTCTAATATATCCAAGCCTCGAATGTATTTCATATCCGTTTTTACACCATTTTGTAATTCATTATAATTACAAGGATATCAAGAATGAAGATGGAGGACCAAATTTAAAGATTGACAAGTGATCGAACATATGCTATACACTTAAAAATGGGACCAAAGTACGATCAATTTTATCATAATATTTTGTACTGATTTGGAGAAAGAAATTGTCCCCACTTGTGCCACTCTTTTATACCCTTTTCAACACACTTTTTTTGTCTAAGGGAAGACACGAGGTTCTCCATTAAAAGTGTTCTTAAAGTAAACACTATATACACCATTGATTATTAGGTCAAATGCGTCTTCATAACACAACCATTGAATTGTCACTTATTTTATGAACTATATATTTATGTCACAGTCCACTTAATCGCTTATTTATGAACTATATACTTAAGTCACAATCCACTTAATTAAAATTTAATGATATTCATGTATCTATCTCTCTCTATATAATATATATAGTTTGTTAAAAGTAAAAAAATTTTATTAATAACTGCAGTGATTGTTTACCAAATCAGTTTTGAAAAGCATTTAAAAAAGTAGAAACTACGAATTTGAGTTTTTTTTTGCTTCTACTTCCACCCACATTTGAATATAAAATAAAAGCACTTTTCGGACATTTATCCAAAACTAAAACCGATTATTCCTTTAAACACAAAAAATCAAAGTCATTAACTTTTTAAAGCGTTTCCTAACCACAACTTTTATATACATTCAAACTTCCGTGACTCCTTAAATTATTCTATTTTGAAATTAGGGTCGAATTATATTGGTACATTTATTCCTTAAATCACGCGCAAACGCTTTTTTATATTCTAAAATTCTTGATAACGTGTTTTATTTTCTATTACATAAACTAGTGGACGATTTTTTTTTTATCACGCCCCAACATTTATTTTCAGATGATAATTTTCTGAAAAAAAAAAAATTTAAATTTCATATTTTCAACTCTAAGCAAATAAAAAAAGTATCACCACTAATCGTCCAACATTTATATATATGCTTGCATAGTGGTGGAACCCACTTGTCACGGGCAAAACATATCGTATGGCTACCAAGTTAATGGATGCAACTGCGCATGGTGGGGAACCAGAATATCTTTGAGTTTTTGGTTTCAGTTTTTAATTTTATCCATGGCTTTAATCGTACATTGAGAAAAATACTTTAGATAAGTACAATATATCTATTACTATGCCAATAGATAAATTGGTGTTCAATTTGTTATAATAAATTTTTTATGCGTATATATTACTGCATTTCGCACGGCCAAATAATTTCAGTTGACCTGGTCTATGCATGATTGGAGTCTGGTTAGGAAATGCTTGCATTTAAATATGTAAATTAATGAAATTGAAAAAGTGTTTAGCTACTTGTCTTCATAACTAGACTTTTCCTTTTATTAAGGTCTTGGAAGCTTGCCCCGACTGAATATATAAATATATATACATATTGGATATATTAGTACATATCATTTACGTAATATTTATCTTTTATTTCTCGCTCATCGCACGTCAAATTTAAGTTTTCCGCCTTCACTATTAAAATTTAATAACTCTTAAAAATTATTACTGAGATTCAATTTTAAATATATATATATATATATATATATTATTAACACCTATATATTTTCTTTTAAGGAAAAACATAACCATCAATACGATTTCCAGAAAATCTTATTTAAAAAGTATTTTTAGTAGTTATTGAATGATTGGTGGCGGTCTTTTCACCCTGGGGCATGGGGGCCAACTCAACGACTTTGTCAGTGTCATTCCTTTGCAAGTTGAGGATCACATGCATGTACAAATATTTAAATTTGGTAAAATGCCCCTTGAATAAAAATATGGTAAATTGTTACCCCCTGCTAAAACGGAAGTCTAATTTATGTGATTTTAAAAAGTATACAAAAAGTGTATATAATTAGAATTAAGATATACATAGGATGAACTTTATCAATTTCTACCCCACGACCTATGTAAAGTTATATCCCAAATAATAATTTTCATCTCATCATGTGCCAAATTGTCTTGACTCAACTTCGTGCATTCTAGAATCATTAATTAATTAGTGGTTGAGATAATTGATATGATAATTTTTTCAATGAGACCGTATCGTTGTATATAAATTTTTTGTTGATAATTAATTATTAACTTGGGTAATATTTATAACAAGTATAGGTCAAGCCAAAAAGACCAGTTAAACTTACCAATCAAAAGAAGCTTAGATAAACTGGAATAGAATAGAATAAATTAGCAGTCGAGACTTTTAGACAACCTCAGGTGTAAACCAAATGAGATTTAGTAGTTTGAGCTGAATGATTATCACAAAAAAAGAAGATAATGTAACACGATAGCTAAACTTAAGATTAGATCAGTTACAGAGTTGAAGCTCAGATCACTATAGACTTGAAGATCAGACCAGGTATAGAAATAGTTGAGAGCAGAACATATCGGATTTAAAGTTACCGCTCAGATAAGTTCATAAGTACAGTTCAACTCAAAGCAAAAGATCAACTACAACGGAACAACTCAGATTTATACGACAGGAATCGGTGCTACGGGATAGAAAAAACATATCTGATGAATGCTTAGGATATTAAAGTCGTTGCTTTAAAGCTCATCAATTACGGAAAATATCATAATGTTAAAAATAATGATTTAGCTGATGTTTTTTATATAAAGCTTAAAGGTCAACGAACATTTAATACTAAGTGATTTTTTGGAATAATTTACAACTAACATTCAATGGCAAGACACTAATTATGAAGAAACTATAAGGATAAGTACTATTGTGAGTACCGTTCAAAGAAGACTATAAAAGGTTGAAGGAATTGAATTGAAAAATTGACACGACCAAGAATAACGAGAACAACACGTACAAGTATCAAGCTACCCCCATTTTTAAAAAGCCTTCTTACAGAGAGAATAAAGCTTCCCTCTCACTCTTCTTGTTCTATCTGAATTTCAGGTTCAAGATAGAAATCAAGTTCAAGATAGAGCGGCTGAACTTACTTGGTTTACTCATTCCAACAAGCTTGAATTACAAAACATTTGTAAACTGACAAAATAAGTATTCTGTTTAGATTGAGAGTCTAGGAGTTTCAGCTCAAAGTGTAGTAATGAGTCGAAGTGAGTTTGTACAAATTGACTTTATTAATCAAAGTCTTCTAGTATCTCATTCCTGTAAAGGAAGAAGGGTGACGTAGGACTATTCAATCTCCGAACATCCATAAAAATCATGTATAATTTACTCTGTCACTATACACTGCACACATACCTGACCTTACTATTTCTTTTCTATGTCACTGTTTTAGGATATTAATCTCACATTTTCTCAAATTATATCGTTCTAACGGATAAATCAAGAATTGGATTTTGTCAACTAACAACTGACAAAATAAACCGTAAAATATTTAAAAATACTTTGGTGCTTTATTCACCTCTCTAAACACCTACCGATCCTAATCACATGCATAATCTTTTGATGGTGTCCATGCTCTTAGATTATATAAATATTTTTTTTATGTAACTGGTCTAATATTAGATTTTATGGTCAATTATGTTTTCAAAAGTAGATTTTGATACACTAATTTTTTATATTCGTCTTATTTGGACTAAGTGCTGCCATGATATTTGAGTGTGTATTATTTACTACTGATGCAACACCCGTATTTTCTCTGTCTTGCTTATTTTTACTTTTCAGCTTACCAACGTAATTTCTATGTTATATGAGCAATTGAACCAAAATAGTCGAAATTTAAATTTAATGTACCAAAACCAAATTTAGTAAACCAAATCCAAAATCAGACAAGTTAGTACTTTATTAGACAAAAATCTATATTCACTTTGATCAATATGACATTAGTCTTGAAATAGAAATCTCTTGTTAAAGTGGACAATCTCCTGGTGAAGACTAGCCAGCCTGAGCAAATGGTTTCTTGACCACTAGTGTGCTTCTTCCAATTATATATGTTCTCGATCGACGTTGAGAAATAAATTACCTATTCTCGTTCCAGTGATATATATTTTCTTCTTTTGCGAAGATCTTCAGTTTATATATCAAGGACCATTTTGAAATCTGGTCATATGGTGAGTTTTTTTTTTTTGAAAAAAATAATATATATGGTGATGGGTTATGGGCCGAGCCGTTGATCTCCTAGGCCCAGGTTCAGGCCCCGTCCACTAAGGATCGGGATAATTACTGGTAGTTGGGCCCGAATGACCTAATAACAAATGGTCCATTGAGTCACAAAGAAATTGGCTCGCTCAGACAAGGCCCATAAATCATTCAAACGCTCTCTATAAATAGACAGCTCCACCTCATTTTAAGGTACGTTCTCAACAAGCAGCATTTGGCTCTTGAATCATTATAACTTTCGAGCAACCGCTGACTTGAGCGTCGGAGTACCTTTGTCGGGATACCTCCCGGCACCTCTGACTTTGCTTTGTGACGCAGGTAACAACCCGCCAAATCCTTCATTGGAGCTCTCGCAGGATCCCAACTTATTCGCTGAATCGTAAAATCGGCACATCCGATTTTTAGGCAGCTTCAGCTTGGCGCCGTCTGTGGGAACGTTACCTCGTCATTCGAGAATGCATACACAACCGCAAGCCTCTCGCAACGCGGATCGGAACGGTTGTTCAGATCCCAAGGCCCCAGTGCGGCCCGAGTTGCGACTCACTCAGGAGGCCTTGGAAGCACTAATGGAGGAGACCGCCACTCGAGTGGCGACTGCAGCAGTAAACCATTTCGTGGATTCTCGTCAGTACAGAACTACATCGAGTAGCGACTCATTCACACGAGATAGGGGTAGAGAGAAAAAGCGCAGGATAAATGATAGGAGTGCCTCGAATCATGACATTCCAAAAAAGAATGCTCCGCATAACGAAGACGAGGGCGATAGTAGCCAACGTTGCATTTCCCCAGGAAAAGCACTATCCAAGAGTCGCATTCCCGATGATGGTTCTCGAACTATCAACGAGACTAGAAGCTCATGGGGAGCTTTGCCTGCTCGACAAAGTCCTTTCACAAATGACATCTTGTCTGAAACACTATCAAAGGGAGTGAAGCTGACTAATTTACCAGATTTCGGTGGTACAAGTGACCCGCAAGAACATATTGATAAATTTTATGCAAAAGCAGATCTGTACAGCATGAGTGATGCAGCTTACTGCAAGATCTTCCGTACCACTTTGTCGGGGCGTGCATTAACATGGTTCAACAAGTTACCACCAGGAACCATTGCTAATTTGGAACAACTCACTCAGCTTTCCTCCAACAATTCTCGATCAACAAGAACTATCCTAAAACGGCGGCTTACTTAGTCAACATTATTCAGAAGGAGGGAGAGAGTCTGAGAGAATATGTCAAGAGGTTTACATAGGGTGTTCATGAAGTCCCTCATGTTAACCATGACTTACTGGTAGTGATAATGCAACAAAACCTCCGCTACAGAAAATTCAAGGAATCCATCGCGGGAAAGCCACCTACATATTTGTACGAACTGCTACAGAGGGTCGAGAAGTATATACGCATAGAAGAGTCCATCAAGCCGCGATACTTGACAAAAAGCAAAAGAGACGAAGAGGAGCCCGAGAATTGAAAAAGGAAAGAGAAGCTAGGCCCTCAAACCCCGCATCCTGAGTGTAACCCTCTCAATGCCAGACTAGCTGATATATTGAATATAGCCGAAAAGCAAGGTCTGCTGCATCCCCCTCACCCTATGCAGGAGAATGCGAAGCGGCAACGGTCTGATAAGTACTGTAAAATCCACAAAGATAGGGGGGATACCACTGAATACTGTTTCAGATTGCGATCAGAGATAATAAAACTTATCAAACCGGGATATTTGGAAAAATTTGTGGACAATTCATGACAAACACCGAAATGAGCATCCTATACAAGACCATGCAAAAGGTCGAGATAATATTGTGAAGCAGGCCGAGAAAGACGAAAATTTACCAACTGGAGGAGCGATTGCAGTAATAACTGGGGGCCAGCATGTGGCGACTCGGATAGCGCCAGAAAAGCCCTTATACGGGCCGCGAGGGGAGGCAGTGTGACTAACATGCATATCCCCCACCAAGTGTTGGAAATAGGAACAACGCAAGTTGACATATCCTTCAGCAACAAAGATTTGAAGACCCCGCATGACCCTCATAATGACGCGTTAGTCATTTCTGCCACAATTTCTAACTTTTGGGTTAAGAAAATTCTAGTGGATTCAGGAAGATCGGTGGACATACTATTCTATGAGGCTTTTGTAAAGTTAGGGATAAGCAACGCCCGGTTAACACAGGTAAATATGCCATTGGTCGGCTTCTCGGGTACAGTAGTGGAGGCCTTATGAGATATCGTTCTTCCTATATCTCTATGCTCACATCCCCAAAGGTCCATCAGAATGATCAAATTCTTGGTTGTCAACTCTCCGTCTGCATAAAATGTGATACTAGGAAGACCAAGTCTCAATGCATTCCAAGCAATTGCATCAACCTACCACATGAAATTAAAGTTCCCGACCCCATACGGAGTAGGGGAAGCCATCGGTGATAGCCGTCTTGCGAGAGAGTGTCATGCAATTACCTTGCGAAGGTCGGCCGAGAGCAAAAGACGACTGAGCCCAAGTGAGATTTCGTTAGTGCACATGAACAACAAAAGGGGTAAAAACCCACCCGACGAAGATGTTCACATGGGAGATGGAGAAGACGTTGATAAAGAAATAATAATAGCTACTGAAACCCTAGAACACATAACAGCTTCGGAAGATCCATCGAAGACCAACTCGAAGAAATTTTATGCATAGAGCACCAATAGAAAATAGCTATTCAATTTTTTTTTCTCGTTTTTTTCATGCGTTTTATTGTTATATTATCAAGTTTCGTCAATAAGATTCGTAGGTTTTTCCTCAGAGATTTCTTTTTCTACATATGTGTATAATGCACCGTCGCCAACGGAAGCTCTCCACATTTAAACGTCAACGACCCAAGTTATCGCGAAAGGCAACCCGAATGTACAGTTCCATAGGAGCAAAATAGCCAGTGACTCTGTAAGAGGTCAGAACGAAAAATAATATAAATCCCGGGATAATCCATCACATATAATGTGAGTTTAGGATTCCCCATGCGACCAAATCTTGGGAGTCTGATCCGCTCCCAATAACCTATTGGGAGCATTACGTTATCGCCGACAAGAGAATCACAACTTATTTTGATAGACAGCAAGAACAAACATCTAAGGAGAGCGAGAATATTATTTATTCATTGAGTAAATAAACGAATGTCAGCACTAAAAATAACAATGAATCCAAGAAAAGACAGCCCTATGTACCATATGCCTCAAACTATAAAAGAATAAATAAGCAAAATTTCTGATTGCTGGAAGACTTTCGAGGACCCGTCAAATGGGATTCTGGCGAAGAGTCTTTATCATCTCGTCATCATCAATATCACACAATATTTCACCAAGGGTACCGAGAAGCTCTTCATTATTTTCGTCTCCAGGCTCCGGGACACTAGGCTCTATCATTCACTTTATCCTCAGACACTAGCTTCGTCTCTCGCAGTTGACGCCGACAGTCAATCACTACCTGATCGTGAATGGTCAAAGCCTGCTGAAGTACTTCATCTCTAAACGTCGACGATGCTCGATAACCTTCGATCGTTTTCTCCCCAGTACTCATCAACAGAGTCTTACCCATAGCTGAACTGAGAAAGTGCTCACCTGTCGTTAGCTCCACGGAATATTTTTCCTCAAGTTGTTGCAACTCCTGCCGCAACACATCGTAACTTTTCGACTTCTCCTCCAGCTCCACACGCAAGGTATCAGAACTCTTAGACTTCTCGTCAGACTCCTTTTGCTTCTTCAATAACTCCTCGCGAAGCATAGCTATTTCCTCATGGAGTTTACTTTCGCTATTTCGGGACCTCTCTTCCTGGAGCTGAAAAGCACTGGCCAATGAGAGGACCTGCAAACATGTCACGAGCAATACACGTATCGTTTAAAGCGAAACAATCTGGATTGGGTCATAACATAGCAACGACATAATAAGTACCTGGAAAGCATTCCAGGCAAGGGCATGGGTCAGTGACTCAGTCGGTTGAGGTAAGAGATGAAGTACGTCGTGATCTCCAATAAGAGTTTTTCCCATATTCCAACTCAAATCCGGATCGTTCAGATCCCAGAACGAGCCTGCCCTATCCCGACGATTGGCTCCTTTCAAGAAAAGATTGCCGCCTCCCGAGACATTATGTTGAGCCCCGGTCCCCAGCTCCTGACCTCTCTTCAAGCTTTTCTTAGCGTCATCATCACCCGATTGTCGAGGAACGTCGCTTGATTTTGATCCCAAATCTTTTCTTCTATCGTTCGTACTCTTACCAACCGTAGCGTGATATTGCCGCGGCTGAGGAGAGATACGTCTATCACTCGATCGAGGTGATCCCGTCCTTCGGGGAGCATCACGCGAATTGGGCACCACACGTTTCCTCGATGGCCTGACCCAAGGAGCCTTCACTGGACGACGACATGCTCCATTCTGAAGAGCTCGAACTTCAGCCAGATCTATTTTCTTTCCTGGGTTATCAGAGAATAGTCAGATACCAGTCCAAAACAACAAGTAAGACTGAGAATATAAAGAAATTGGATAAATATGACAACATGGAATACCCGCAAACAACATAGACATTGGAAAGAAGGAAAAATATCTGTGGTAAAGGTAATTCTTAGCATGGAAACTACCAGGAGGAAGTAGAAGTCTAGGATCAATTGTCTCATCAAAAAGCCCCAGCGACCCGCATTCAAGTTGTAATGCGTGACGCGTTCCCCCAATTTTGATTTTACTAAGCCCGGAGCTCCACGTAGTGGGCACCGCCCACCCTCGGTCTCGAACATACAAAAAGTTTGACTTCCAACTGCCTCTAGGAGAACGGATGCGGGACAAGAACTTACAGTCTAATCTAGGTTGAAAATAAATATATGAACCTGGGCCCGTACAACGCGCTGAGAAAAAAACGTGGAATAGATCTAAAGTCACGGGAATTCTCGTTTGACTCACCCTGCGATGAAAGCACGTAAATGCGATTATAGCATTTGGTGTTAACTGGCTAAAACTTACACCAAGGCTACGAACAATCTCAATCAACAAAGCGTTGGGAGGCAATGAAAATCCATTACTAAAGTAATCCAAGTACGTTGTAAAGTATCTTGAGGGTGGCTCGTGACACATATCTCCTTTTTTGGGAACTATAATGTCAGACTTGGTACATAGCCCTAGCCTCCGAAGCACCTCATGTGAATTTTCCAACTCAAGGCATTAATCGTGGATATGATTCGTGGGATGATCTAAACTATGGACAGTCGTATCTCAGACCCCCTTCATCACTAGAGTTCTCCGAGGAGATTCGATCACTATCCCGATTAACCATCAATACAGAAAGATCTTTACCCCGTGGAAGCCGCCCTGCACAAATTTTCATCACACATGTATAGGCCTATTTTCAAAAGAAATTATAAAAAAAAACTAAAAGAAATAAATAAAAAAAACAAAATCAAAGATGGAATGAAAGAAACGCAGGAACAGCATCGTCTCCCCTCTCCAGTAGACCCAGAAAGAATGAAGACTCATTCCCCTCCAAAAAGGTAGAAAGATAACACAACACTTCTCTCCGGCCACCCTCGCCGACCAGCTAACCCAAATCTCCACCTGCCACCAGTGCACCTTTCGGGCGCGATTACCACCACCAAGGTCTCCGCCATCTACGCCGTCATCTACCGTCTTCGCCAGCCACTCCTATTGCCCAAATCTCATACGGATCTCCATCTCCCGTAGCCACCCCCGTCGCCTTCATGCGACACCACCGCAACACCGAAGCGTCGCCACCATGACCCGAAAGCTCGAGCCCCCACCAAGGCAGCCACCATCGTCATCGGGTTTCCCTCGAGCCTCGCCGCCGCCACTCCGTCGCCTACCGCGACCGACGTCCACGCACATCACAAACCCCCCACCACTCCACCAGACGGCAACCGAAATATTACTGTGATTTCAGCCAGGAGAAATACAGCACCGCGACAAGCACTCAATTATTGAGAATGAATATGGCTAACAGAAGGATTATGGGGAGTTTATGGAGAATGATTACAGTAAAAAAAAGAAACAAAACAAAACAAAACAGATTAATTATAAAGTTAACAAAGTGAGGGAGATACCTGCCATGGAGTTGAGCGTAGATCTCCCTTGAGTGAGTGGTAATAATCCTAAACTAGAACAAAAATTAATTTTACTGTAGAAGGGATTTTATAGCAGTACAGTTTCAATTCTAATGAACTCTAATACGGAATTCAATTCTAATAAAACTCTAATACGGAGTTCACGTAAATGCAAACTCTCTTTGTCCATTATCTACAAACAAAAAATAATATTAAAGTAAATCAGAAAATATTCAAATCACAAAATTTATATATAAAATAATAAAATTACAATTTCCTTTATAATAATAATACAACAAATAAATATTAAACTACTCTCGGCGCACAAAAGAATAAACTAACAAAATATAGCCCCGGTGATCCCAGCAGAATTGATGCGCCCGAGAGTGTGGGGCCTATGATGGGTTATGGGCGGAGCCGTTGATCTCATAGGCCCAGGTTCAGGCCTAGTCCACAAAGGATCAGGATAATTACTGGTAGTTGGGCCCGAATGGCCTAATAACAAATGGTCCATTGAGTCACAAAGAAATGGGCTCGCTCAGACAAGGCCCATAAATCATTCAAACTCTCTCTATAAATAGACAGCTCCACCTTATTTTTAAGGTACGTTCTCGACAAGCAGTATTTTTCTCTTGAATCATTATCGCTTTCGAGCAACCATTGACTTGAGCGTCGGAGTGCCTTCGTCGGGATACCTCCCGACGCCTCTGACTTTGCTTTGTGACGTAGGTAACAACCCGCCAAATCCTTCCTTGGAGCTCTGCAGGATCCCAACTTATTCGCTGAGTCGTCAAATCGGCACATCCGATTTTAGGCAGCATCACATGGGAAAATGTCACTTTTTTAAAAAAATAAAAAAAATTTAGCCCTTGTTCAAAACTTCACATATATCGATCTGTCAAGTTTATTATGATTAGTTGAATAATATGGAAATTCTCAGGAGGATAAAAAGAAAAATCAAGAAGAGGAATGCACCGCCTAGAAATTTTCTACCTAAATTGAATGCCTCGTTATTTTATTTATTTCTATGTTTTAGAATATGTGATTTATTTCATTATTTGTTCACGAGTTCCGCAAGATGAGGCCGCCGGAGTTTACCGGCTCCACCGATCCATTCGTGGCTGAGGGATGGGTCAGGACTTTAGAGACGATCTTTAGGTACATGCGACTGGAGGATGCTTCCCGGGTCAGTTGCGCCATCTTCCAGTTGAAGGATGATGCTGCCCTCTGGTGGGAAGGGGCAGAAAAGACAGTGGACGTGGACTCTATGACTTGGGAGGAGTTCAAGAAGATCTTCTATGACAAGTACTTTACTCCAGACGTGCAGGCGAGGCTGAAGAGGGAGTTTAGGAACCTCGGTAGGGAGATATGTCTGTGGCGGAGTATGTGAAAAAATTCGACAGGGGCTGCCACTTCTCGCCCCTCATCGCTGATGATCCCACTGAGAAGTTACAGCATTTTTTGGATGGTTTGAGCCCCGCTATTCGCAGGGATGTGCTGATGTCGGACCCTGCAGACTATGTCGCGACACTGAAGAGAGATTTCAGATCTGAGCAGAAGCTGAAGGATCTGCATACTGAGGCGCAGAGAAAGAGGCCTTTCTAATCACAGCATCATCAGCAACATCAGACCAAGAGGCCGTTCAATGGACCACCTAGACCTCAAGGTCAGGGTTAGTATAAAATCATTTAAGAAGTTATCCCTATTTGAATTTTATTAATGGTTGTTCTTGTTAGGGACATCGAGGCCAGCAGCAAGGCCTGCTATGGGGATACCACGAGGACAGCCGTCTCCAAGGCTGCGACGCAGGCAGACAGGCCCACGTGCCCATCGTGCGGGAAGCAATATTCGGGGAAGTGCTTGATGGGAGCAGGGGTCTTCTACAAGTGCAAACAGCCGGGCCACTTATCTTTTGAGTGCCCGCAACTGAAGAAGCCTACCACCGGGAGAGTCTACGTGATGCAAGCAGAGGAGGCTGACCCAGACACTATGCGTATCACAGGTAACCGTGCGCTTACGTTATGAATTTTGAGGATTTAGATAGTAGACCTGTGATATTGTTGAATAGGAGTTGAACCTGATTTATGAATAGTGTTATTAGTGTCCTATACATGTGTTAATTATGCCGTAGGTAGGGTAGTTGTATTAAGAGTAGCTACCAGGGCCTTGTTCGATTCAGGGGCGACACATTCTTTTATTTCTGAGGAGTTTGTGCGGCGTGAGAATGTTGCCCAGGAGAGTTTTGCAGGAGGTTTATTGGTGAAGATTCCCTCAGGAGAAGAAGTATCTACCGCTAACGTTGTCCGGAATCTTGAGTTGATGCCGCAAGGCAGGACTTTTCACGCCAACCTGATTGTGTTTCCATTGCCAGAGTTTGATATTATTCTCGGGATGGACTGGATGGCAGAGAATCGGGTGATTGTTGACTTCCAGTGCATAGTAGTGCATCTTAGACCCCCTGGAGAGGAAGCATTTGATTTCGTGGCAGCACGGAGCACGAGGAAGCCACACCTTATTTCATTCTTGCAGGCGAGGAAGCTTATTGATGACGGATGCCCGTCATTCTTAGGCAGCATTATGGCGACTACGGCACCGGATGGACCTTATATTGCTGATGTGTAGGTAGTTAGGGAGTATGCCGATGTATTTCCCGATGATGTTTCAGGGATTCCACCAGACCGAGAGGTGGAGTTCTCAATTGAGTTGCTGTCGGTACAGTGCCGATCTCTAAGGCACCATATCGTCTTGCACCTACCGAGATGAAGGAATTAAAGGAGAAAATTCAGGAGCTGTTAGATAAGGGATTCATTCGTCCCAGTGTCTCACCATGGGGTGCACCAGTCTTATTTGTGAAGAAGAAGGACAACAGCATGAGACTCTGTATCGACTACCGTGAGCTGAATTCGGTAACTGTCAAGAACAAGTACCCGTTGCCGAGAGTGGATGATCTATTTGATCAGTTGCAGGGAGCTTCGTTATTCTCTAAGATAGATCTTCGCTCTGGCTATCATCAGTTGAAAGTGAGGGAGACAGATGTGCATAAGACGACTTTCAGGACTCGTTATGGCCACTACGAGTTCTTGGTGATGCCCTTCGGGTTGACGAATGCACCAGCATTCTTCATGGATCTCATGAATCGTGTATTTCAGCCGTATCTGGATCAGTTCATCATCGTATTCATTGACAATATTCTTATCTATTCTCGGAGCAGTGAGGAGCATAGTCGACATCTGAGGACAGTACTTGGAGTCCTGAGGGAGCGCCAGTTATATGCAAAGTTCAGAAAGTGTGATTTCTGGCTAGAGAGAGTGGCGTTCCTTGGACACATCATTTTCAGCAGTGGAGTAGAGGTGGATCCGTCCAAGGTTGAGGCAGTCAGAGAGTGGGCTATACAGAGAAATGCATCTGAGATACGCAGTTTCCTTGGTTTGGCAGGATATTACCGGAAGTTCATCAAGGGTTTTTCATCTAATGCATTGCCCTTGACTGCGCTGACGAAGAAGAATGCCAGGTATATTTGGAGTCCAGAGTGCCAACAGAGCTTTGATACTTTGAAACAAGCTCTCATATCAGCGCCTGTATTATCTATGCCATCGAGGCAAGGAGATTTTGTGATTTACACGGACGCATCGAAGCTAGGCTTGGGCGCTGTACTGATGCAGAATGACAGAGTTATCACCTACGTCTCCAGACAGTTGAAGGTGCACGAGAGAAATTATCCGACGCACGATCTTGAGCTAGCAGCAGTTGTTTTTGCACTAAAAAATTGGAGGCACTATCTTTATGGAGAAAAGTGAAAGATATTCACCGACCACAAGATCCTGAATTATTTCTTCACGCAGAAGGAGCTGAACATGAGACAGAGGAGATGGCTGGAGTTGGTGAAGGATTATAACTGCGAGATCAGCTATCATCCAGGAAAAACTAATGTTGTGGCCAATGCTTTGAGTAGGAAGACCGCCGTGATAGCGCACTTTTCGGTTTCTAGACCTTTGCAGCGAGAGATTCAGAGCTTTGGATTAGAAGTCTATACAGCTGGTAGGGCACTGAGATTGAGTACTCTGGCGGTACAATCTACACTTGTAGACCGCATTCGCAGTGGGCAGTCTGGTGATGAGCAATTGCAGAAGTGGAGACTGAGAGATGAGGAGAAAGCAAGTTATACACTGTGGGCGATGGGGTTGTGAAGTACAGAGGCCGGTTCTAGGTTCCATCAGGCGATTCACTGAGAGACTTGATCATGTCATAGGCTCACACATCACCTTATTCTGTCCACCCTGGAGCACAAAAATGTACAAGGACCTGCAACAGTTATATTGGTGGCCGAGCATGAAGCGCAACATAAATCGTTTTGTGTCTGAATGTTTGACTTGTCAGTAGGTCAAGGCTGAACATTAAAGACCAGCCAGGTTGTTGAAGTCACTCCCTATCCCTGAGTGAAAGTGGGAGAACATCTCAATGAATACTGCCCAGAATCGACAGAAGAGCTATGCCGACTTGAGGAGGAGAGACCTAGAGTTTGCACCGGGAGATCATGTTTTCGTGAAGGTCGCTCCTATGAAGGGTGTTATGATTTGGGAAGAAGGGTAAGCTAGCACCCCGCTACATAGGGCCTTTCGAGATCCTCGACAGAGTGGGGACCTTAGCCTACCGTGTCGCCTTACCACCGAGTCTTGCATCTGTGCATAATGTTTTCCACATCTCTATGCTCAGGAAGTATGTACCCAACCCTTCGCATGTGTTGATCTATGAGCCACTACAGTTGACGCCGCAGTTGACCTTTGAGGAGCGAGCCGTTCGGATATTGGGCAGACAAACAGAAAGCTACGCAATCGGACTATTCCAATGGTCAAGGTTCAATGGTTGAACCATTCAGAGGAGGAAGCCACGTGGGAAGTTGAGGCCGACATCAAGGAGCGATATCCAGACCTTTTCGGTAAGCTTTCGAATTTCGAGGACGAAATTCTCGTAAGGGGGAGAATATTTTAACGCCTAGAAATTTTCTACCTAAATTGCATGCCTCGTTATTTTATTTATTTCTATGTTTTAAAATATGTGATTTATTTCATTATTTGTTCACGAGTTTCTTTTTAGAATTCGTATTTAGATGATGCAAGGCCGAAAATGAGATGATGGGAAAACCGAGTTAAGGATGTTTTCTATAAAATCGATTCTTGAGAGCAATCCCTATACTTTGAAATATTTTATGGTAGAAAATTTTAAAAGTCTATCTTCATTATGCTATTTCCAAAATTTTAATTTTGAGCACCCTCATTTTAATTATTAAAACAAGTATTCTCCTCATGTTTTAACCATATTTTTCGAAATATATGCAAAGGAGGGGAGAAGGAGTTTTTGAGTAGCAAATTTGAGCATGTTATACACATACAACCATTGTCCTATTATACACAACCACCAAAATTATTAAATCAATCACCAAAATTAATAAGCTAACCATCACATCTTTTTCTTTAAATATCACATGGGCAAAGGAGGGGAGAAGGAGTTTTTGAGTAGCAAATTTGAGCATGTTATACACATACAACCATTGTCCTATTATACACAACCACCAAAATTATTAAATCAATCACCAAAATTAATAAGCTAACCATCACATCTTTTTCTTTAAATATCACATGGCATGGTTGAATGGATACACAACACACAACACATGACAACACTCTCAACTTGTCCCCTCTCATCCCATATGCAACGTATTTTCCTCCCTTGGTAGACTTGGCATTTTCTTTCCTTCTCTCTTGTAATTCCCTTCACTTTTATAGCTCAATTATCATTCCTTCAAGTTTGGTGTGGTGTTCCTTGTCTTCCTCCTAGCCTGCATCATCACTTTGGTTGTAAGTTTTAACAAGAAAGGCAAGTACAAAGCTTTCCTTGATGCACTTTTCAAGTTATGTACAATTGTGTGTTGATTTATGATGATGACTTGTTAAATCTATTTTTGATGCTTAAGTTACTGCTTTAAAGACATGAATTATACTGTTTTATAGACAATTATTCATGAACTTTGCAGCCTAAGTCGAACTGGTCGTAAGTTGTACGTCATAGGCCTAAAAGAGATGAACATTGGGTTGTAGAAGGGTGTTTTGGTTTTCCTAACTTTCTTTGATCTTCAAAATTCGAAGTGCTCAATCCTTTCATGGCTGGTCATAGCCTATGGTCAGATCATGAAGAGCTTTTGGGTCTGAGAGATGTGGTGAGAGTTCATGTCGAAAGATTTGGGGTCATAGTTGCATGTGTTGGTTAAAAATGAGTTTGAGGAGAGAAAGCCTAGCATAGCTTAGGTGAAGGTCCAGAAAGGTTGGGATTAAGTCTAGGGGTCATAATTGGGTTGTAATAAGGTCTGATCATGTGCTGAAGTCGAGAGGAGTGAGAGATTTTGAAGTAGAATACCAGCTTTTCCTAGATTCGCTTCTGCGTAAGTGCAGCTTGTTGACGCTGGTTTAATCATTCTTGGGTCATTTGTGGATTCAGTTGTTCCAGTAGCTAGCCCATCGATTTAGGGTCATGTGGGTCTAAATTTGGGGTGATTTGGTTAAGAAATGAATTTTTAATGATTTTTACGGTTTTGTCACGCAGAGCGATTCCTCTCAGGGCATTCTCGGGAAAGTTGAGAAATTGAGTTTTAGGGGCTGCCAAAATTCATGAATGACTTTATTTGATGTTTTAAGAATATTATGAACTGTTTTTAAAGCATTTTTATAATTCATGATATTTTTTAATATGTTATGAAATTTAAATGCCGAGAAAATGATTTTTAGCATGTTTGACTATTTAAAGTGCATATGTTTACTTTGAAGTATTTATGGGACGAATGTTCATGAGGTTATGTAATTTATTTATTTATTGAGGATTTCAGAAATTTATTTGAGGCAAGAACAAGGAAAATTATTTTGAATGATGAGACTTGATTGTGGTTTTTCTATGACGAATATGGGGTCGGGAGACGTTCCGCTTGCCATATAAAAACTTACGGGTCTGGGCTTCAGATAAGTACTGAAGTGCTTTTCCAACTGACGGGTCTGGGCTTCAGATAAGTAATGGAGTGCCTTTCCAACCTAGTACTAGTGTTTATTAGCTTGATCAAGCGACATGAGGTTGAGGGACCACAGTCGAGGATCGGAATTCACGAGGAAAATGTTTTAGAAAGATCATTTTATTTATACAAATATTTTTAGTCATTTTGAGCATGAAATATTTTAATGCATATCTTTTAAGTCAAGAAATTATTTCAAGTAGAAATATTTTAATGCATGTGCATGTATTATTTAGTACTTGTTATACCCCAATTTTGTACTTGTTGAGTCTTTAGACTCACTATGCTTGGATGGTGCAGATGAGGCTGAGATCGAGATTGAGGGGCAGGATTCCTGGGCAGATTGCAGTTGGGCTTGGCACTAGGGGTGTCAAATTTGGACCCAACCCGATAACCCAACCCGAACCCACCCGAAAAAAATCAGGTTCGGGTTGAGCCATTTCGGGTTGGTTCGGGTTCGGGTTGAGAGTATTTTTAAAAAAATTTATTCAACCCGACCCGACCCCACCCCACCCAACCCAAATTAACACTAAATACACTTCAACCCGATAACCCAACCCGAACCCA
>KV005645.1:490706-555837 GCA_001598015.1 Dorcoceras hygrometricum
AAAAAATCAGGTTCGGGTTGAGCCATTTCGGGTTGGTTCGGGTTCGGATTGGGTTCGGGTTGAGAGTTTTTTAAAAAAAATTTATTCAACCCGACCCGAACCCACTCGATCAACCCAAATTAACACTAAATACACTTCAACCCGATAACCCAACCCGAACCGAACCCACCCAAAGCAGGTTCGGGTTGAGCCATTTCGGGTTGGTTCGGGTTCGGGTTGAGAGTTTTTTTAAAAAAATTTATTCAACCCGACCCGAACCCACCCGATCAACCCAAATTAACACTAAATACACTTCAACCCGATAACCCAACCCGAACCCACCCGAAAAAAATCAGGTTCGGGTTGAACCATTTCGGGTTGATTCGGGTTCGGGTTGGGTTCGGGTTGGGAATTTTTTTTTTACTTTTCACCCCAACCCGACCCGAACCCACCCGACCCACCCGAATTGACACCCCTACTTGGCACCTACCCAGCGACCATTTCGTTTCCGCACAAGTTTTCAATGTTCTATTTTATGTTGAGACATCTTATTGTTCTGGATTTATTATCGAGAGTGAGAGTTTGAACTTTTTATGTTTAAAACTTATTATTACTTTTGTGTTAATTTATTTTCCAGTGATGTATGTGTTAGAATTTGCTTTCTTATAAAAAAATTCCGCATCTATTTTATTTTATTAAAGAGTAGTGAGGGTCTTTACAAGGAAGGTCACCTACGACTGAAATAATTCTTCATAAGAAACATATTTGCTTCTAAATAACATATAGATTTGATACCCAGGGACACAGGCGAGTTTGTAAGACCTGGGGTGATGTGGGAATAACTTCCCCGACTTCACGGGTTCGATTCTCGTGTGGAGCATATTCCCCACTGAAATATTGTGGGGTATGCTGTGGGAATTAGTCTGATATATGGGTCCTCTCCCCCGGGTCCTGCCTACTCGTGCATATCCCTTGATTTAACGCTTATATGGACCAACGGGCCTCTGACCTATACAGGGGGTTAGCCCATTAATGGGTTAACTTTTTTTCAGAACATATAAATTTGGGGCAGTTATCTTTCGAGCATAGGCTATTGGAATTCATTGTTCCATCCATCGACTGTTTTGCCCTTGTGCCTGAGAAAGAAGTCTTGTGGAACCCTAGACACGAGGGAAACTTCCCCTTGGAATGCATATCGTGACATTTCAGTATGCAAGATTCAATATACACATGTTAATTAATGTGCTGAAGTGTTACTTAATGCACATTGTATTTAGGGTCCATGACACGATATTGCTATATATATAGTTATTGAGCGAGTTAAACCAAACTAATTGTGATCATCTATAATTGGAAGGGTTTAATTGTTCCACAAATTAGGTCGTAAAACCCTGATCAGTTACCTATTAGTCCCTAAACCTGAGATTGTGTTGACATTTTCCAGTGATTTCTTATGCCATCTGGTTTTTTTGAGCTTCGAGCGTTCATAGATCACTTCAACTATAGATATTCAAGAATCTCTTTAACTTAGTGACAAGGGTGAACTTCCATGACCCTTGTGGTCTAAGTTCAAATCCCACGGCGTTTGATTATTGAGTTAAGTCAATTGTGTAGGAAGAGTATTGCTATATATAGTACTAGCAAACTCGATATTCGGATTTCGTATGAACTTAATAAAGAAGAAAATAGATTAGTTAAAGCAATGAGATAATATTAGTTAGATCAGATTTGGACAAAGACAAAAATCCCATCCATGACATATAAAAATGAGTCGAAGGTGTTTGTTTTTTAGCTGCATATCGGTTATGTAATAAATCTCCACAGGCTAGAAAGTTCGGCCATCAATCGAAGAACAAGGAACATTAACTAAATGGTAGAAATTAGGTCGGATTACTTTAATAAAATTTGTCTTCATGTCAATTCCCATGCACCTACTTGCAATCTCCTGTGGGTACTTTTCAATGTGACCATGAATACCACCCACTAGGAGTGGATCAAGGAGTTGTAAACGACAGTTCCATATCGAAGTTAGCCCATTCTCGTTTTGGTCGGAACAGATCTAATTCTTTGATTCCATTTTGTAAGAATGATCTTGAACTAAGAAATATACCCTAGAAGCTAAAAAGGGTATCGCAAAACGGCATATACTTCACCGATATATATATGTATATATAGATATATATATATTTATATATTACTCTTCACGAACAATGCTAGCTCAAGACATGCATGATCATTGTGTATATCAAAGTGGCTACATACATGTAATACATGCATATATACACATACAAATGTAATTAATTACAAGATTCGGGATTTTTCGGGGATGATTTTGTACCGGGGAAGGCCGATTTTGGTCCCAAATGTCTTAAAATCCAACTCCCTGTCTGCTTGAAAATTTGCATAAGTAAACGGCCTGTAGTTGGGGCTTTCAATCAACGCATCTTCGGTTGGAAAGACGAAATAACCTATTGAAATCCTGTCTTTCTCCTTGTTTACCTTCACTCTGTGCTTCACACTCACATACTCGTCGTTACTCATCGCCTAAAACATACAAAAACTTATATAACAGTAAAATACAACAAGGACAACAAAACGTATACCCGCTATAGAATAAGGAAAAAGAAGCTTTTTTGTGCATCTACTTAACTATTTTTCGAAAGACTATTTTATCCCATTTGGGTTTTAGTACATTAACATATTCGACTTTGGTCTTGCTGCACGAACTTTTAATATCTATGTTTGTCCACTTGCTGAAATAGCACCTAATAATTAACCACTTTTGAACTCATTTTCCAGTGTTACGCAAGCACTCGTAAATAGAACTAAGGAAAAAAATTAAAAAGCTATTGCACCTAAACTAAACTTTGAGTACATGGTGGATCAAAATGCAAAATGAGAAAACTAAGTTATCTAAATGCAAAATGAAATTCAATTTGAAGGGTTTTAAGTTGTGTTTCTAGATTATCCTGTTGAAAGGTCTATATGAGTTGTATAAATTAATTCACTCTTTTCTTCATGTGATCAAACAAACTCGTGCTTTTGAGTTGCATGCAAGATATATAGTCCACACCTGCATCATATCTCCGACATTGACGACGAGAGTGTCCAGACAAGGTTTCACGTCGAGCCATTTACCGCCCATGCAAACCTGAAGCCCTCCAACTTGATCTTGATGTAGTATTGAAACAACTGAGCTGTCCGTGTGCTCGCTAATTCCCCACCTCAGCTCCGACGACATTGGACACCGGGGGTATCGATACACACGTAAGAGTCCCGAAGCCAACGATATATACGACTTCGATTTTGTTGGAGAAAGGTTGAGGTCCTCAGCCATAGTTTTGAATATTTTGTCAGCCACCAAAGAATTTTGGTTTCCATATTCCTCTAATAAAGCCCTTTAAGCACCTCACACCAAAAAAAAAAAGGAAATTCTACTTACAATGAATAGTTAACTCTTCGAGAGAGAATTTTAGTATTTCAAAAAATATTTATTTAAATAAAACAACTAAAACTCGATCTACTAAAAATTAAGCCCGACATTTAAGGACAAAATTATAATTTTCGTCATATTGTTTTCTTTTCTAATTTTCGTCATGAAATTATTTTCTTTTCTATTTTTCATCATGTAGGTTTTCCAACTGTTTTCACATGCATTTATTCTCTCTTTTAGTTAATTTTCATCTCAGTATGATGTGGTACAAAATTAAACGTCACCACTGTGGTGAAAAAAGGTCTAATGTAAGAATAAGTAACAACTAATAGGACTAAATTGCCAATGTAAAAGTAACATGACGAAAATGGAAAATGATTAGAGTAGTTTTTCAACGAATCAACTCGTGCGTGTGAACTATATATATGATGGCACCGACTATCTAGACATATATGCTCACACAAATACTTGAGATTCATATATAGGCAAAGTGAACTTTTGATATTGTTTGAGGCATGAGTTGAGTGTTTCATGTATGGAGCACAAGCTAGTATGAGGATTTCGGAAAGTTTAACGAATCCATAGAGTTAGAAACCGACAAGGCAATTAAGAATTTGAAACCCCGAAGCGTCGCCTCGGGTCTCGACCTGAGTGCCCGATCAGATATCGCTAAACAACACTTATTTTGGCACGTTCATTGTGATAATTAAGCCCTCGAATATGGTCAACGAGTACGCGATAATGAAGCCCGTCAAGCCAGATCTGTAACGGACCTGATATCTTGCTATCATTAACTCATCAGCTATATATATCTCGGGTATGCTTCATCTCAAATTCATTGATAATTTCAATAGCATTCAACTATGTTTTCGTTCACATTATTTTTCCCGAAACTCGTCCTGACTTAATCATCCGAGGAAATTTATCGGAAACACTTCTGACGTCATCTAACTTCTTTTTGTGAGCTAGGCTATCTTGCGTGACCAGAACTCTCCTCGGTTTGGGCATCTCCGGAGCCGGACCCTCTAGACGAACAAAATGAAGATAGCTCGAAAGGCACTTCGATTGAGTAGAGATTCGGTTATATCATAATTATTAAGAGACACGGTCTAATCAAGGTGTCAAATATTTGAAATTTGAAGATCTTTATATATATTATCTTCAAGGATTGGGATCCATTCATTATATCACAGTGGGTTCTCCCAACACATCTCTTGTGCATTATAACAAGATTTTGTCGAACATGGTTCGTTTTATGATAGCATTCATTTGTACTTTGAGTTTAATTGAATTATTCCCTTATATTATTGCACATCCGTTTAATTTTATCCATCCACTACTAATATTTATAAAAAAAACACTGGGATATGGATAGATCCCACTCTCACATGGCCCCCGCATAATTACAATCGAGTCAATGCTTCAAAACTCAATTTGGATAAATGAGACTAAAGTAATGTACAAACACAAAATACGATCAACTTGTATCTAAAAGATTGTATGATGAATTGCTAGGCATCACGAAATAGAATTAAGTAATTAGAAAGTATTTAATTTGATTCATTATTAGTGAGAGCATTTTGGGATATATTCACAATCATTCACTCAAAAAATTTCAAAAAATTGTGAGTATGTCTAACTTACATGTAAACAAAAAAAAGCACACAATATTCTTCAGACTTCTTATTGACCAACTTGTTTACTGTTCAATTTATACGTAATTCTTAAAATACTAAAAAAACATGTAACACGTGGCCTTGGCATAGTCTAAAATGTGACAAAGACTTATGCGACATAAAGGACTGGTGCTTGTTCCAAGAAATCTCTGTGGCCTCTGACTCATAAATGCATGAAGAGAATCAAGACGATTTAACTAACTGTCATTCGCCACTACGGAAAATTGGCTACTCTTGCCTTTGGGCACTGTACTAGATAGGACCGCAGATTAAATGGTAACTAATAATTGAAGCCTTCACCTAGTCATTATTTATTAAATGGAAACTAATAAAAGTTCTCTGTTCTTTAATGGAAGGAGGCGAAGCAATATTCACAATCATGAACAAATTATATTGTTGGAAGCTTTTTTTTTTCATAAAAGAATTTATATCAAGGGACTTGAATATAAGGCAGTGCAAACGATAAGCAGAGGATGTGACTTCAAACTTTTTTCCAATACTTTGGCATGTGTCATTATATTCATTTTCATTGGAAGCACTTGTTACTTATTTGTTGTCCACACCATAATATGTATAAAAATTAAGGACTTTTGATACTAATGGGGTGTATTTAATCTAGAGATTTAATGACTTTTATTGACTTTTTTTAATTGATAGACTTTTGTGAAATTGATAGAAATTTGTAGACTTTTATGAAATCTCATGGAGTTATAAAAGGAATTTAATGGACTCCATTAGACTTTTATAGATTTTTAAAGAGACTTTTATGGATTTGTAGGGAGTTCTTATGAATTTATTGTTAATATAATTTATGAATTTTATAATTTAAATTTTTGTAATGATTTTGTTTGAACTTATAAATATATAATATTTTTTTATTTAAAATAAATCTTCTATTAAATACTGAATATATTTATGATTTTTTACACATCGTGATAATTTCATTAATATTATATACTTATATTTGCACACCTTATAATTCAAATAATGATAATAATCTTTAATGTTCTTTTTTTGAAAATTGTCCCTTAAGTTTTCAATTTTCAGAGAGTAATTCGGGTTGTTTCCGCATGATTTTTAATCATACCTGATATACTTTCCGGTGCTAAAATCTTTCAAGAACCAGAGCTATTGCAGCTCATGTTTTCATATATCAGATCGCACGCGATCTGCCGTTTTTGATATTACGTGCTGTTTTTAAAACAATTTTTAAATGTACGACGATAACCAGTCTTGTTTTCTATCATATATTATGGATAAAACTACATAATAATTTTAAAATTCAAAATTTTGCAACATCTTACTTCTTAAAATTTTGATTTGAAAAATCTTATTATCAATTTAGAAAATATATATATACTCGAATAAGTATAATAATTTAAAAAATATTGAATATAAAATAATTATATAAGAAAATTTTTACGAGTTGGGAAAGATAGACAAATATTTATAAGAAAGTAGAGAAAAAAACCATTCAAATCTATATTTGTAATTTAGAAATGTAAATTTTATGTTCTAATAAAAAACTTACATTTAAATAATCCTCCCAGACTTTTTCAGTCGCTATTATATATTATGGATAAAATATAGAACAAATTTTACAGTCAAAATTTTGAAATATGTGGCTTCTTAAAATTTTTTGATTTGAAAAATCGTATTATCAATTTAGATATACTCAATCAAATAAAAAAAATTTAATATAAAATAATTATTTGAAATTAATTATATGTATATGTAATTTAAATTTTACAAGTTGAGAAAGAGACAGACAAATATTTATAAGAAAATAGAGATAAAAAAGAGGAAAGAAATTAGAAATCCATTCAAATCTCTACCTTCAACTAAAGAAAATGTATTGACATTTGTTGTTATACTTTGTGCATTAACATTTGTACATCAATAATTTTCATGTAGTTGTTAAAAGTCTATTAAAATTTTGAATACTATAGACTTTTAAAGAGTTCATAAAAGTCACAATTGAATAACACAAGACTTTATAGAGTTTATAAAAGTCACAAATGAATACCACAAAACTTCCATGGAGTTTACAAAAGTCATTATTGAATACCTATGGATTTCTAAAATCCACAAAAGTCTCTAAAAGCCATTAAATTTTCACCATTGAATACACCCCCATAAGATAACTTCATTGAAGAATACAATTCAACCGTGATCCAGCCACAATATTTGAAAATCAAGAAGTCACAAAGTTCGAATTTCAAGCCACCAATTTTTGTCAAAAATGATGGTCATCCACTGTACAATTTCCGACTGTTCACACTCCTCCAACCTTATATAAATTGAGATTTTAGTTTCAGTTGTAAACCATCCCCTTGAGAGTGGTGAAAGCAATCCAAAGTTTGAGTTTGTGTTTTGAGAGTTTTTTACGTGTACTATTCTTGTGAGTAACAAAAGTTTGTTTTTCTCTCAAATTTATCTTCACAACACTTGAAAGAATCACAACAAGTTGTATCAGAGCCTTGTTAGAAGTGTTGGTCGAGACGTCCGAAACTTTCTGGTTTTTGCGACATGCTCGAAATTAATTTCTAAGCATACGGTTGGACTCGGCCACATGAGTGAGAAAGGGTTATCTACCCTAATAAAGAAGGAGCTTATCACCGTTGACAAAAATGATGTGCTAGATCCTTGTAACTATTGTCTATTTGGTAAGCAGCACAGAATCTCCTTTTGTTCCTCTTCAACGAGAAGATCATAGTTGCTCAGTCTGGTACACTCTGATGTTTGCGGTCCCCTGGAGGTTGAATCACTAGGCGGAGACAGATTTTTTCTGACGTTCATTGATGATGCTTCTCGAAACGTGTGGGTCTATTTTCTGAAGACAAAGGACCAGGTATTTGAATGCTTCAAAATATTTCATGTCACAGTAGAACGTGAAATTGGGAAGAAAATTAAGTGTCTCCGATCAGATAATGGAGGCGAATACACTTCCAAGGTGTTCGATGCGTATTGCAGAACATACGATATTCGACATGAGAAGACGGTCCCACACACCCCTCAGCACAACGGTGTAGCAGAAAGAATGAACCGTACAATCATGGAATGTGTTCGGAGCATACTTAGTATGGCTAAACTGCCAAAGCCATTCTGGGGAGAAGCAGTCAGATCCGCATGTTACCTCATCAACAGATTACCATCAGTACCACTAAATTTTGAAGTTTCGGAGAAACTGTGGTCTGAAAAGGATCCATCATACTCCCACTTACGAGTATGCGGATGTTTAGCGTACGCAGATGTATCCAAGGAGCTCAGACAGAAGTTCGATGGAAGGACCACTCCATGCATTTTCATTGGCTATGGAGATGAAGAATTTGGATACAGATCATGGGATCCAAAGGAGAAGAAGGTGATGAAAAGCAGGGATGTTGTGTTCCATGAAAGCCAGACGATAGAAGACATTGAAACGCCCACAGTGTCTCAGAAGTCAAATGTTGCTGTTCATATACCAGAAGCAACAACAGGACCGTTTGTGAGAAACACATACTTAGTATGGCTAAACTGCCAAAGCCATTCTGGGGAGAAGCAGTCAGATCCGCATGTTACCTCATCAACAGATTACCATCAGTACCACTAAATTTTGAAGTTTCGGAGAAACTGTGGTCTGAAAAGGATCCATCATACTCCCACTTACGAGTATGCGGATGTTTAGCGTACGCAGATGTATCCAAGGAGCTCAGACAGAAGTTCGATGGAAGGACCACTCCATGCATTTTCATTGGCTATGGAGATGAAGAATTTGGATACAGATCATGGGATCCAAAGGAGAAGAAGGTGATGAAAAGCAGGGATGTTGTGTTCCATGAAAGCCAGACGATAGAAGACATTGAAACGCCCACAGTGTCTCAGAAGTCAAATGTTGCTGTTCATATACCAGAAGCAACAACAGGACCGTTTGTGAGAAACAACGATACAGTGCCAGAAGAAACGCCAGAAGCAGAAGATGAGGAGGAAGAAGAGGGTGTTGAGCTGGGGGAGCCACATCCCGCTATGCTAGAAGTTCCAGGAACACCACAAGGCCCGGATGATGGTGGATCTCCTCAAATTGTTGATCAAGAAGTTCGTAGATCTGAACGAGGTCGGATTCCATCCAGAAGATATTCAAAATCCGAGTACCTTCTGCTTACTGAAGATGGAGAATCAGAGAGTTTCCAAGAAGCATTATCTCATAAGGATAAAGAAAAATGGTTGCTCGCAATGCAGGATGAGGTGGAATCTCTGCAGAAAAATCACACTTATGAGATCGTGGAACTTCCAAAAGGAAAAAAGACACTGAAAAATAAATGGGTATTCAAGCTCAAGAAAGATGGCAGCGTAAAAATGGTGAAATACAAAGCATGACTGGTAGTCAAAGGATTTCAGCAGAAGAAGAGAATCGACTTTGATGAGATTTTTTCACCGATAGTCAAAATGACTTCAATCAGAGTTATACTTAGATTAGTCGCAAGTATGAACTTGGAGCTTGAACAGATGGACGTGAAGACGACGTTTTTTCATGGAGATTTGGAAGAAGAAATCTATATGGAGCATCCAGAAGGTTTTGAGGTTTCAGGTGATAATCTCGTTTGCAAGCTAAAGAAAAGCTTGTATGGTCTGAAGCAGGCACCAAGACAGTGGTATAAGAAATTTGACTCATGCATGAAGAGTTAAGGGTACAAGAAAACTGCAGTAGATGAGTGTGTCTACATTCAGAAATTTTCAGAAGGGGATTTTGTTACACTTCTACTATATGTAGACGATATTCTGATCATAGGAAAAGATGCAACAAAAATCAATCAGTTGAAGAAGGAATTGTCCAAGTCTTTGACATGAAAGACTTAGGACCTGCTCAGCAGGTACTGGGAATGCAGATCGTTATGGTTATCTTAGGAGAAGTATATTGAACGAGTGCTTGAAAGGTTAAATATGAACAACGCCAAACCAGTTAGCATTCCACTAGCCAATCATTTCAAGTTGAGCAAGAGTGCATGCCCTTCATCCAAGGAAGAGATCGGGGAAATGTCATCAGTACCGTATTCTTCAGCAGTTGGAAGTCTGATGTATGCAATGGTGTGTACGAGGTCAGATATTGCTCATGCAGTGGGAATGGTGAGTCGATTTCTCTCCAACCCCGGGAAAATGCATTGGGAGGCTGTAAAGTGGATTCTCAGGTATCTCAAGGGTACAACTGAAATATGTCTTTGTTATGGGGAATCAAATCCAATCTTGGAGGGCTATACGGATGCAGATATGGCAGGAGACCCTGATAGTAGAAAATCTACTTCAGGATTCATCTACACTTTTGCAGGAGGAGCTGTTCAATGGCAGTCAAGACTACAAAAGTGTGTTGCTTTATCCACAACTGAAGCATAGTATATTGCAGCCGCTGAAGCTGGGAAGAAATGTTGTGGTTAAAGCGTTTTATCCAAGAATTTGGAATCAAGCAAAAGGAATACAAGGTGCATTGTGACAGTCATAGTACCCTGGATTTGAGCAAGAACTCCATGTACCATTCCCGTACAAAGCACATCGATATTCGGTATCATTGGATACGTGAGGTCATGAATCGACAACTGTTGAGACTAGTGAAGATCCATACGAAGGAAAATCCGTCACACATGTTGACGAATGTGGTAACTCGAGAAAAGTTGGAGTTATGCAGAGACATAGCAGGGATGCTTGTTCGGATATGGCTGAAGGGGAGAATTGAAGAATACAATTCAACCATGATCCAGCCACAATATTCAAAAATCAAGAAGCCACAAAGTTTGAATTTCAAGCCACCAATTTTTGTCAAAAATGATGGCCATCCATTGTACAATTTCCGGCTGTTTACACTCCTCTAACCTTCTATAAATAGAGATTTTAGTTTCAGTTATTAACCATCCCCTTGAGAGTGGTGAAAGCAATCCAAATTTTGAGTTTGGGTTTTTAGAGTTTTTTTTACGTGTAATCTATTATTGTGAGTAATAGAAGTTTGCTTTTCTCTCAAATTTATCTTCACGACAACCTAATAATCACAACATTCATCCCAAATTCAGTATCTACAACCTCTAGAAACCTATAAAAAGTTATTATTTGACTTCCAACACCTTATCACATTGGAAACATCTCTTTTCCAAAAACTCGACTATACTTAATATATGTGGAGGTAATATATATATATATATTTTTATTGCATATATAAATGAAAACAAGAGTTACCTGAAAGACTCGAGCAATGGATCATCTCCATACTTGTATTGAGTGATCTTGGCCAGAGGAACATTAAAACCCTCCAACCAGTGCAGGTTCTGCGCGTAAGGGCTGGCCTGCCGAGCGTTTCCGGCCAAGCTTATCGCAGGGCTGCCCCAGAAATACTGTATCGGGCCGTCGAACACGCCTCGTTTGGACTCGAAACTGAGTGAGAACACCTTAGCAGCACACTCAAGTATCTTGGTTAACACCGTGGAGTCCACTCCATGGTTGACCAGCCGAAACATACCCCATTCCCTGGAAGAATCGATGATATCTCCTGGCCTGCTGCTCAGCAAATCCACGACAGGCAGCGAATCCTCGGATTCGGAATCGGGTTTGCTGGGGTCCGACCCGCCATAGTCAACGCCAATACTGTTTTGGAGGACGAAAGGAGGGTAGGACGAGTCGAAGTTCTTGTCTGAATTGGTCATCTCATGTGATGGTGTCGGGAGTAGGTGCATGCTCCTATTTAGTTTTCTTGTGCCCCAAAATTGAGGAGACTTTTGTTTGCCACTTGCTATGTATCTACAACATTTGAACCATGTTTTTTTTTTCTTTTGACATGGGAAAATTGCAAATTGGATCCGTCGTTTAGTTAAAAATATAAACTACTAGCTTTTTCTCACTTTGAGTTTTCAGTTCGTACTAAGTTTTAAATTTCATCCATTTGATTGAACTAGAAGATGATGAGCCAACAATTTTTATATAACAGCATTTTTCTGATATCATATCACACTTAGGTGAAATATGTCTAGAACTAAAATCAAAAAGATAATAATAAAGTTGGTGCATCAAAGCCAAATTTCAAAACTTAATTGGTCAAAACTCAGAATCAGAAATGTTAATGGACAAAAAGTTATGATCGATTCATCAGACATGGGTTTTAGTGAAGTTATTGTCAACTTTATAATTTTGGCCTTTTTATGGTAACGAATTCTCCCAACACCATCATCACACATCTTGAGGATAGGACCTAGCAGTCAGTGTCCCGTTTTGTTTTGGATGGTTTTAAATGAATCAGTTATGTATTTTGTTTTTGAAATCTTATAAAATTTTAAGTTCACCGACACAAATCCTCTTCCTTCTTGTTTAACTGTGCAAGATATTCTATTTCCAAGTTCATTGGTAGGTTGGTGCTATCAATACTATAATTCACTAAACATTATAGGCTTTTTAAAAAAAAAAATTATATGTTTTATTATTTGGGAATTTTTTTTTAAAAATATAGTATGACAAATTATAACTCCTCTTCAATTGGCATGTTGGAAAAGTTGTGTTATTATGACGAATCTCTTGGAATTTTTTTTCACTTCTCAAATAAAAAATTATATGTTTTAGGAATTCCTTTGTCACATTAAATAAATTTATTTAGTAGTGCAATTCGGCGGTATCTCTTAGATGCGTCCACACGAAAATTGCCAGCAAAAAATACTGTTTATGGTATATTAATTGCTGTGTATGGTAATCTGAACTTTGACTTAGGATTAAAGTGGGGTTATTGCACTAAAGTGAAATTTAATGCCTTGTCTGGCCAAATTTATTTTAGATATTATTATTTATAAGATAAAATTTACATAAGAAAATTGGGGAGTATGCTAAACTTTAGAACTTTAACGAGGGTTTTAAACCATTTTTAGAATTAACTGAAGTAAGTGTTAAGTATGATGGCTAGTTTTTTTCATTATTTTTAAATTTATGGTATTTTATATTGATTGTGTTGGTTGTTTAGATTAGATGCGGCATTATCATTTTGTGGTACTATTCTTTTATAATTTACAAAATATAGGAAGAGAAAAAAACTAGTAATTTGATATTTCAGGAAATAGGAATAGAATTAATATAAGATATAGTATAATGGGTGTCTAAAAATTTGCTAACTTTTTGTTAATGAAAGAATGGAATGTGTTGAGAAAATCAGCTAGCTATTTTAGGAATTGGAAAATTGGAAAACTAAGATATAGTATTTTTTTTCGTTTGGTCTATCATTTTAGAGAAATCTAGCTAGGTCTTAGGACAATAACTTTGCTTGTTATGCAATTTTTTTTCATTTAACATTGATTATATATACTTGACGTCGATGCCACTACAACGAACGAAAGAAAAATACAATATAGTATAAGTTTATCAATAATATAGAATATAGATGTAGTGACTTTTATCAAAGATGCATCAATAAACTCAGAGCATAAGTGATTATTAAATTTTCCTTTTAAGTGACATTTGTTTTAGAAAATATAACAATATAGTATAAGTTTATCAATAATATAGAATATAAATGTAGTGACTTTTATCAAAGATGCATCAATAAACTCAGAGCATGCATAAGTGATTATTAAAGTTTCCTTTTAAGTTACATTTGTTTTAGAAAATATAACAATACCTAAACATGTCCAAATTGAATCTATTATACATGTAGATTAATTCAGCAATTTATATTGTGATAGTATAAAACCATAAAGTTCATCACCTTAATATACATATTAAAGTCGAAATGACTAATACACAAAATGCACACATACGTTAATTACATATGCTAGCTAGACCAGCCTTATTGCAATACAAACCACTGAGGCAGTCATCTTCCCTGGCATGCATCGAACCACCTCGGCCGTTGAATCCTTCGAGAGAACCGATGAATGGTCGTCAAACGGGCCATTCGACGAAAAAAAAAATACGACGAAAAGTTGGAAGCCACGAATTCTTCATCAGACAGATACCCAAACCATTAGCTCTCTTGTTGTTTGCTTCTTCTTCTCTTGCTTGGTATCAAAACCACGTTGATGAGTTTCTTGACCGCCTTCTCCAGGCTCCAAACGCTAGACGATTTCGGAGTCGACGACGTTTTATAGTCGATGCTTGGAGATGATGCATTGATGGTGGAGGGCTCAGTGGTGGCATCATTATTTGTTCTTGCTGTGGATGCTTAGGTGTGCCGGGGCACATCTCCCACTCGAAAGGGACCGTGGCTCGACACGATGACTGGTCAAGTACGATCGACGAACGCCTGGAGGAAGACTGCCTCACAAGAATCCTGCTTATGCAAAAGCCATCGCCATCAAACACACTAGATGCTGCTGGTTTCTTTATCAAGATCACTCAAGAATGCATGTATTTCGTTTCATACCCTCGATTCTTTTTTCCCTTCTTTTCTTTTGTTCGATTTCTTTGGATGGAATTTTTTTTAACTCTCACGAGATTTGCTAGGATTTGTGATTGTGCAAGTGCATGTAAGTGAAATTAAATAAGGTAAGGTTTTTGTCCTGGTTCAAAGGCGAGAGATGAGAATCGAGGGCACATGATTGTGGGGACAGTAGTGCTCATTAGGCGAATATTTAGAGGATTTTTTTTTTTGTTAAATAATTAGTGAATGCTTTGTGGGACTTTGAGTTTTATTTTATTTTTTCTTACTTCAATGAGGCCGAATCAAGAAATTGTAAGCGTATATTTTGATTGAAAGTTAGTTTCAAATAGTAATGATGCTCAAACTCGTCCTTGGTTTCCGAACAGAGAGTTATAGCTTGCCACCCCAGGAGATCAACTTACTCTTCTATAAATTTAGGAGGATTGTCCTGTACTCAAAGAGAAATATCAGTGGACGTCGGGTATTGTCCCGACGAAGGCACTCCGACGTTTAAGTTAGCTTTGTTTTTATGAATCTGGGATGAGAAGGTATGAGTTCTGTGAATAATCGTAAATTTAAACGTATCTGGGTATTTATAGAGAGCGACTTATCTTCCACCAATATTATAGAGTATATACTGACTCTGTAATTAACCAACACTTAGGTGAAATAGGTCTAGAAATTAAAAATTTTTTTTAAAAAAACAAAGTTGGTGCATCAAAACCAAATTTCAAAATTAATTGGTCAAAACTCAGAATCAGAAATGTTAATGGACAAAAAGTTATAATCGATTCCTCAGACATGGGTTTTAGTGAAGTTATTTGTCAACTTTATAATTTTGGCCTTTTTTATGGTAACGGATTCTCCTAACACCATCATCACACATCTTGCCAATGTGGTGTAGAGTATTACCGATCATATGCCTGCCCAAAGTTAATACTTGGTTAAAAAAAGATTAATACAAAGAAACAATTTATTCTACTAATATTCAAATGTTTCGATACTTAAAGGGTTAGAATCAATAATAGATCAATTCATAGGAAAATATTTGTTATTTTCACTATATAAACTGCAGACAATGATGGAATCACCTGAGGATAGGACCTAGCAGTCAGTGTCCCGTTTTGTTTTGGATTTTTTTAAATGAATTAATTATGTATTTTATTTTTGAATTTCTTAAAAAATTTTAAGTTCACCGACACAAAAACCTCTTCCTTCTTGTTAGTACATATGTTTATTACTTGTGCAACCATATTCTATTTCCAAGTTCATTGGTAGGTTGGTGCTATCAATACTATAATTCACTAAACATTATAGGCTTTTTTTAAAAAAAAAATTATATGTTTTATTATTTGGGAAAAATAAAAACTCAACGAGGGGTATGCATGGTCGAATGAACTAGGAGGCTAAAACGTTAAAGAGAATTTTGAGGTTTAATAGAGATACAAATGTCTCTATTCAATAAATATAGTATGACAAAATTATAACTCCTCTTCAATTGGCATGTTGGAAAAGTTGTGTTATTATGACGAATCTCTTGGAATTTTTTCACTTCTCAAATAAAAAATTATATGTTTTAGGAATTCCTTTGTCACATCAAATAAAATTATTTAGTAGTTCAATTCGGTATCTCTTATATGTGTCCACACGAAAATTGCCAGCAAAAATACTGTTTATGGTATATTAATTGCTGCGTAGGGTAATCTGAACTTTGACTTAGGATTAAAGTGGGGTTATTGCACTAAAGTGAAATTTAATGCCTTGTCTGGTAGTTGAGGGAAAGACATTCAGCTCATCATCCGAACTCCCGACATGCCTCTCATATTCCTCGAGCTATATTCTGCCGAGGACCAGACACGATGATACCTCGCTACTGGAGGTTCATCCAAGCAGTTTCATCCTAGCTTAGCTCCAACGGATCTCATTCACCTCATCCACAAAGGATAGACATCCTGAGCTCCCTGTCACGCACCGGCAATTTTCGCGCACAGTTCCGAAGGTGGTGCAACATGGAGGCTCCAACACATCTAGAACATTCTCCACACTTCCACCCAAGTGTAGAATAATATTGGGAGCCTTGTATATAGTAGAATAATCTAGATGTATGTAGTATAGTACATATCTAGATCCTTCCATGGAATATTCCCTTGGATATTCTTTAGATCATTCTGGAGACTTAATCTCCACCGTTAGATCAAATAGATCTTAGCCATTCATTGTACAAGCCACTACTATATAAAGGGGTGGTATCCTCATTTGTAAATCACCAAGTTTGAGAATACAATCAATATTTTCTCTCTCTAAAGTTCTTAGCATTCTCCAAGTGTTCTTTTCTTGCCATAAGCAACACTAAGGCTGCTTTGCTAGTACAACGCAGGGGCGGAGTCGAGGAGCAAAGGTCGCACGAGATATTAGGAGGGTTAAGTCCGTGACAAGTGGTATCAGAGCCAAGGTTAAGGCAAGTTATCATTCAAACAATATTCCAATGGCATGACAAGATGTTGGTTCATCCGCTATGACCGAGGAGCGTGGAAGGGAGGCCATGCCCAACCAAGGCAAGAAGCGCCGTGATGCTAGCAAGCCCCGAGGTGAAGGAGCTTGGGAGCAAGTCTTGACGAAAGTAGCGGAACGGATGGAAAAATCCGAGTATACCGTCGAGACATTGGAGGGCCATGTCGTGTCGGAGATCGACGCCATGAAGGAAGAAATCCAAGGACTTCAAGGCTCGATTATCGCACGAGATGATCGCATAGCACAACTCGAAGGACTTGTGTTGTCGCTTCAAATTTGCATCGAGGGGATGCAAGAGTATGTGAACCTATGCAAGTGAGTCGCTTCAAATGAAGGTGAAGGCTCACATTATCGAGCTCCGAAGGTGGAATTGCCTAAGTCGAAAGGTTTTGGAGGCAAGCGGGATGCCAAGGAAGTGGAGAACTTTCTGTGGCAAATGGAAGTCTACTTTGAGAGCCTCAACATGCGGGATGAAACCACAAAGGTACGCACCGCGACTTTATACCTTACCGATACTGCTATGCTATGGTGGCGACGAAAGAATGCAGACATGGAGAAAGGTCTATGCCAAGTCAATACTCGGACCGAATTCAGTAAGGAACTCAAACACCACTTCTACCCCGAGAATGTGGTGTACGAAGCCCGCAAGAAGCTGAGGGAGCTGAAGCACCGCACTACGATCCCTGATTATGTGCGGGACTTCACCACTCTTGTTCTCCAAATTCCAAAGATGGATGAGGAAGACCTCATGTTCCACTTTGTGGACGGGCTGCAACATTGGGCCAAACAAGAGCTACAACGGAGGGAGCTCAAGACTCTTGATGATACCATCACGGCTGCTGAATCTTTGACCGAGTACCAACGACTACGAAGAGAAGAAGAAGTCGTTCGTACCCAAAGGCGGATGCTTCGTATGCAAAGCGCATGCAATGAGTAGCTGCCCGAAGCTTGGTTCTTTGTCTGCTATACTCGAGGGAGGCGGGGCCACCGAGGATGAAGCTGGGCATATGGGATCCGTCCAACTCCTCAATGCTTTGAAGGCCAAGCCTTTGCCGACGGCACCAACGAAGGGACTCATGTACGTGGAGGCAAAGGTCAATGGCCAAACCACCAAGGAGATGGTGGACACTGGTGCTGCACACAACTTCATCACCGAGAGGGAGGCCAAGCGCTTGGGGTTGCATGTCACCCAAAGGGCGGGATGGATCAAGACGGTGAATGCCTCCGCTCAACGGCTCAATGGAATTGTGAAGAACGTGGAGCTATCCTTAGGCACTTGGAAGGGCGGCGTGGACATATCGGTAGCGCCACTCGACGACTTCAACTTCGTGCTAGGTATGGACTTCTTGAGGAAGGTTAGTTCTATGCCTTATTTAGATTCCATGTGCATAATGGAGAGGGGATCCCCATGCATGATCCAAGCAACAAGTGCCCCTCCTAATGCAAGTTCCATGAAGCAACTCTCCGCCATGCAACTAGCCAAAGGCGTCAAGAAATGGGAACCCACATTCTTGGCTACGTTGCAAATGGACGATCAAGCCACTACCTTGAAGGGAGAGTTGCCCACATGCATCAAGGCGGTCCTAGA
Source organism: Dorcoceras hygrometricum (assembly GCA_001598015.1). NCBI lineage: Eukaryota > Viridiplantae > Streptophyta > Magnoliopsida > Lamiales > Gesneriaceae > Dorcoceras > Dorcoceras hygrometricum. Next base: position 509,246 of record KV005645.1, read on the forward strand.
TGAAAACCAAGATGTTATGCCGGCCCAGCTACCGAAGAACTTGCCACCTAGAAGGGAAGTGGATCACAAAATTGAGTTGGAGCTCGGGGTCAAGCCACCATCCATGGCCCCTTATCGCATGGCACCATCGGAGCTAGAGGAGATTCGCAAGAAACTCATCGAGTTGCTAGACAATGGCCGAATCCGTCCATCAAAGGCACCATATGGCGCACCTGTGCTATTTCAAAAGAATCAAAATGGCTCGTTGAGAATGTGTGTGAACTACCGGGCGCTAAAAGGTAACAATCAAGAATAAGTACCCCATACCCTTAATTGCAGACTTTTTTGATCGTTTAGGTCAAGCCAAGTACTACACGAAGATGGATCTAAAAGGGGTACTATCAAGTTCGAATTGCGGAAGGGGACGAACCAAAAACTACATGCATCACTCGATATGGATCATTTGAGTGGCTCGTCATGCCATTCGGCCTTACTAATGTGCCGGCGACCTTTTGCACCCTCATGAACAAGATCTTTCACCCATATCTTGATAAGTTCATGGTGGTGTACTTGGATGACATTGTCATATATAGCCACACTTTGGAGGAGCATGCACAACACCTCAGGACTGTGTTTAAAGTCTTGCGAGTGAACGAGCTATATGTCAAAGAGGAAAAGTGTTCCTTTGCACAAGAAACGGTCCAATTCTTGGGGCATATCATCGAGCACGGTAAGCTCAAGATGGATGAAAGCAAGGTTCGCGTCATACTTGATTGGGAGCCACCAACCAAGGTACCCGAATTACGTTCTTTACTTGGGTTGGTTAACTATTATCGCAGGTTCATAAAAGGATACTCCGCAAGGGCTGCACCCTTGACAGACCTTCTCAAGAAAGATCGACCATGGGGATGGTCGGATGCCTGCGTCAAAGCCTTCGAGGATCTAAAGGCCGCGGTGAGCCAAGAACCTGTTTTGGTATTGCCCGATTTTGGCCAAGAATTTGAAGTGCACACCGATGCGTCCGACTTTGCGATTGGTGGGGTATTGATGCAAGAGGGGCATCCCATAGCCTATGAAAGTCGAAACTCAACGAGACGAAGAGGCGTTACACAGTGCAAGAAAAGGAGATGACGGCCATCATCCAGTGCTTACGAGTGTGGCGCCATTACTTACTTGGAGCCACATTCATAGTCAAGACCGACAACATTGCCACTAGCTACTTCCAATCTCAAAAGAAGTTATCACCAAAGCAAGCTAGATGGCAAGACTTCTTAGCGGAGTTCGACTATGTGCTTGAATATCGGCCCGGAAAAGGCCAACGTGGTAGCTGATGCCTTGAGCCGAAAAGCCGAGTTTGCATCAATCAGTACCGTGTTGGGAGATCTCCCCACACGCATCAAAGAAGGATTGGGGCATGATCCAGTCGCTAAAGAGTTGGTCAAGCTAGCCGAGCAAGGGAAGACTCGACAGTTTTGGCTTGAAGATGGACTCTTATACACACAAGGGCGGCGACTCTATGTTCCAAAGTGGGAGGACCTGCGGAAGGACCTCATTCGAGAGTGCCATGACACGAAGTTGGCGGGTCATCCGGGGCAAAAACACACCAAGACTTTACTTGAGTCATCATACTTTTGGCCACAAATGCGGGATCAGGTAGAGCTCTACGTCAAGACTTGTCTAGTATGCCAACAAGACAAAGTGGAGAACAAGCAACCAGCGGGATTGCTCGAGCCACTACCGACATCGGAACACCCGTGGGACTCTATCACATTGGACTTCATCAGTTCTTTACCCAAATCTGATGAGTTTGGGTCCATTATGGTGGTGATCGACCGGTTCTCAAAATATGGGACATTCATTTCATGTCCAAAGGATTACACCGTCGAGGAAGCCGCAAGGTTATTCTTCAAGAATGTGAGTTCTTTACCCAAATCTGATGAGTTTGGGTCCATTATGGTGGTGATCGACCGGTTCTCAAAATATGGGACATTCATTTCATGTCCAAAGGATTACACCGTCGAGGAAGCCGCAAGGTTATTCTTCAAGAATGTGGTGAATTACTGGGGCTTACCGAAACACATCATAAGTGATAGGGACCCCCGCTTCACGGGACGATTATGGACCGAACTATTCAAGTTTCTGGGCTCGGAGCTACACTTCTCCACAAGCTTTCACCCCCAAATCGATGGCCAAACTGAAAGGGTGAATTCATTGTTGGAGTGCTACTTGAGGCACTTTGTGAGTGTCAACCAACGAGATTGGGCAAGACTTTTGGATGTGGCGCAATTTTCGTACAACTTGCAACGAAGCGAAGCCACGGGGAAAAGCCCATTCGAGCTTGTCATGGGGCAACAACCGATTACACCCCACACATTTCATCATGCTCTTGGCAAGGGGCCAAGTCCTGCAGCAACAAAGATGGTCCAGTCGTGGGGCGAGCACCTAGACATGGCACGATCGCAACTGGCGAAGGCACAAAAGCGCATGAAGAAGTGAGCCAATGCAAAGAGACGCAAACAAGAGTACTCCATAGGAGACAGGGTACTTATAAAGCTTTTGCCTCAACAATTTAAAACTTTTCGTGGAGTACATAAAGGCCTAATCCGCAAGTACGAGGGTCCATTTCCAATCATTTCCCGAGTTGGGAAGGTATCTTACCGGCTAGACCTTCCCAATACATTGAAGATTCATCCGACTTTCCATGTGAGCATGCTAAAGCCATATCATCCGGATGATCAAGATGAAAGCCGAGGGTATTCACACCGAGCACCTCCCGTGGTAACAACATCCTTTGACAAAGAAGTTGAAGAGGTACTTAGCAAACGGGTCGTGCGACGACGTGGGGTGCAGCCTAGCACCCAATACTTGGTCAAGTGGAAGTGACTGCCCGAGACGGAAGCATCATGGGAAACTCAAGAAGACTTGTGGCAGTTTCCAGAGTTACTTCATCAGTTCGAGGCGACGAGGACGTCAGCCGATTAGGTGGGGGAGAATGTCACGCACCGCAATTTTCGCGCACAGTTCCGAAGGTGGTGCAACATGGAGGCTCCAACACATCTAGAACATTATCCACACTTCCACCCAAGTGTAGAATAATATTGGGAGCCTTGTATATAGTAGAATAATCTAGATGTATGTAGTATAGTACATATCTAGATCTTTCCATGGAATATTCCCTTGGATATTCTTTAGATCATTCTGGAGACTTAATCTCCACCGTTAGATTAAATAGATCTTAGCCATTCATTACAAGCCACTACTATATAAAGGGGTGGCATCCTCATTTGTAAATCACCAAGTTTGAGAATACAATCAATACTTTCTCTCTCTAAAATTCTTAGCATCCTCCAAGTGTTCTTTCCTTGCCATAAGCAACACTAAGGCTGCTTTGCTATTACAACGCAGGGGCGGAGTCGAGGAGCAAAGGCCGCACGAGATCTTAGGAGGGCTAAGTCCGTGACATCCCGCTCCCGACCTCCACACCTCTCGACGTGGTGACAGCTCTCCGACTGGGAAAAAATTCGGTTACATCAGAATTGATATAAGATATAGTATAAATGGTTTTTAAAATTTTGCTAACATTTTGTTAAATGAAAGAAGGGAATGTGTTAAGAAAATTGGCTAGCTATTTTAGGAATTGGAAAATTGGAAAACTAAGATATATATATTTTTTTGTTTTGGTCTATCAAATTAGAGAAATCTAGGTCTTAGGACAATAACTTTGCTTGTTATGCAATTTTTTTTTCATTTGAGTACTAACATGATTGCAATATTTACCTGACGTGATGCCACTACAGGAAAAAATAAAAGAATGAAAATTATAATGTAGTATAATTATCAATAATATTGAAAATTATTATGTCATTAGTTGCACATTTTAATCTTGAGTTGCAACAAATGGATGTGAAAACAACATTTCTCAATGGTGACCTAGAGGAAGAGGTTTACATGAAACAACCTGAAGGATTTTCCTCTAGTGGTGGTGAGCACTTGGTGTGCAAGCTTAAGAAATCCATATATGGATTAAAACAAACATCTCATCAATGGTATTTAAAATTTCATGATGTCATCTCTTCATTTGGTTTTGTCGAGAATGTCACGGATCAATGTATATACCAAAAGGTTAGTGGGAGCAATATTTGTTTACTTATTCTATATGTGGATGATATATTATTTGCAACAATTGATAGGTGTTTGCTATATGAGGTGAAACCTATATCAACAAAGTATTAGAGAGATTTCGGATGCAAGATTGTTCACCTAGTACCAAAAGGTTAGTGGGAGCAATATTTGTTTACTTATTCTATATGTGGATGATATATTATTTGCAACAATTGATAGGTGTTTGCTATATGAGGTGAAACCTATATCAACAAAGTATTAGAGAGATTTCGGATGCAAGATTGTTCACCTAGTGTGGCTCCTGTTGTGAAGGGCGACCAATTCAATTTGGATCAATGCCCGAAAAATGACTTTGAAAAAGAACAAATGAAAAACATTCCTTATGCTTCTGCTGTCGGAAACTTGATGTATGCTCAAGTTTGCACTAGACCTGATATTGCATACATAGTTGGAATGTTGGGGCGTTATCAGAGTAATCCAGGTTTAGACCACTGGAAAGCTGCAAAGAAAGTATTGAGGTACCTTCAAGGGACCAAAATCTACATGCTTATGTTCAGACGAACTGACAACCTAGAAGTCATTGGCTACTCTGAGACTATGCTGGCTGCATGGACTCAAGAAAATCCACTTCAGGATATATTTTCTTGCTAGCCGGTGGAGTTGTATCTTGGAGAAGTGGAAAGCAATCTTTGACTGCTACTTCCACTATGGAGGCCGAGTTCGTATCTTGTTTTGAGGCCACCTCACATGGTGTTTGGATGAAGAGTTTCATTTCTGGTCTTAAAGTTGTGGATTCAATTTCTAGACCATTGAAGATATTCTGTTATAATTCAGCTGCTGTCTTTATGGCTAAAAACAATAAAAGTGGGAGTCGAAGCAAACACATCGACATAAATTACTTAGCCATAAGAGAACGTGTTAAAGCTAAGACAGTGGTCATTGAACACATTAGCACTGAATTGATGATTGCCGATCATTTGACTAAGGGCATGCCACCGTAAAAATTTAAGGATCATGTAAACAGAATGAGACTAGGTTCCCTTATGTAATTATTGTTGTAAGAACAATTTTCAGTTATTAATGAAATTCTATTACGATGTTTCTCATATTTTGTGTACACATTCATTGTTTGAGAAATATCACTACAGTTGGACCTTGAATATAATGAGGTTTATTCATTAAGTTATATCTGTAGAGGAACATAATACATCATGATACATGGAAGATAATACTCGATCTTTACTCATTTTGTGATGTTGAGATACATATGTGCCAAGTGGAAGACTATTAGAAATATTTTATCCGGATATCAAAAATATTATCTTATTAAGTGGCACATATAGATTTTGATTGAGATTTGATCATGCACATCTTTTTATCTTTATTAAGTGGCCAATACTGAAAGATTTAGATGTACACAATTTATAAGAGTTTGAATCAATCAAAATACCTAAAGATGTATCTTATCGAGATTTGTCACAATCTTGATAGATTTGTTGATGGCACAAATCATCTATAAATAGTGGCTCTGGTCCCCTAAGCACGCACACCTAAAATCATTCATACCATCTATTGTGAGGTCTGGAGTGCTTAGAAGACTTTGTAGCAATTTCAGTTCGTTGCTCGTGTTGTTTAAAGTTCCGCATCAGAATCAATGGCTGGAGGTAATTCTTGATCCGTTTTCCGCATTCAGTATCATGTTATTCAGTCAAACATGATTTAAATTCTTACAAATCTCGCCCAAGATAACCATCGACTTGAGCGTGATCTTCGCAACGAGAAGTGCTCCAGCGCATCACACGTCGGGTCATGCGCCCGCAATCATCGTCTAGCCTCTCTATAGATACCCAGGTATGCTCTATTCTACAATCCATTCACAAACACACAAGTTCTTTGCTTTGTGTTCATACTTGCTCTCTATATCTTTTCGACCACCGAACCGACTTAAGCATCAAAGGGGCTTCGTCAGAAACACGTCTGGCGCCCTCTGATCAGTGTCTATGGTTGCAGGTCATTGAGGGAAAGACATTCAACTCATCACCGAGCTCCCGATATGCCTCTCATATTCCTCGAGCTATATTGTGCCGAGGACCAGACACGATGATACCTCGCTACTGGAGGTTCATCCAATCAGTTTCATCCTAGCTCAGCTCCAACGGATCTCATTCACCTCATCCACAAAGGATAGACATCCTGAGCTCCCACCTCCAGACCTTTCGACGTGGTGGCAGCTCTCCGACTGTGAAAAAAATTCGGTTACATCAGAATTGATATAAGATATAGTATAAATGGTCTTTAAAAATTTTGCTAAAATCTTGTTAAATGAAAGAAGGGAATGTGTTAAGAAAATTGGCTAGCTATTTTAGGAATTGGAAAATTGGAAAACTAAGATATATATATATTTTTATTTTGGTCTATCAAATTAGAGAAATCTAGGTCTTAGGACAATAACTTTGCTTGTTATGCATTTTTTTTTTCATTTGAGTACTAACATGATTGCAATATTTACCTGACGCGATGCCAGAGTACTAACATGATTGCAATATTTACTTGACGCGATGCCACTACAGGAAAAAATGAAAGAATGAAAATTATAATGTAGTATATCAATAATATCGGAATAATTATACGTAGTGATTTTATCAAAGATGTATCAATAAACTCAGATCATAAGTGATAATTGAATTTTCCTTTTAAGTTACATTTGTTTTAGAAAAGTTAACAATACCTAAACATGTCCAAATTGAATCTATTATACATATAGATTAATTCAGCAATTTATATTGTGATGGTATAAAGCCATAAAGTTCGTCACCTTAAACATATACATATTGAAGTCAAATGACTAATACACAAAATGCACACATACGTTAATTACATGAGCTAGCTAGACCGGCCTTCTTGCAATACAAACCAGTGAGGCTGAGGCAGTCATCTTCCCTGGCATGCATCGAACCACCTCGGCCGTCGAATCCCTCGAGAGAACCGATGAATGGTCGTCAAACGGGCCATTCGACGAAAAAAAAAATACGACGAAAAGTTGGAAGCCACGAATTCTTCATCAGACAGATACCCAAACCATTAGCTCTCTTGTTGTTTGCTTCTTCTTCTCTTGCTTGGTATCAAAACCACGTTGATGAGTTTCTTGACCGCCTTCTCCAGGCTCCAAACGCTAGACGATTTCGGAGTCGACGACGTTTTATAGTCGATGCTTGGAGATGATGCATTGATGGTGGAGGGCTCAGTGGTGGCATCATTATTTGTTCTTGCTGTGGATGCTTAGGTGTGCCGGGGCACATCTCCCACTCGAAAGGGACCGTGGCTCGACACGATGACTGGTCAAGTACGATCGACGAACGCCTGGAGGAAGACTGCCTCACAAGAATCCTGCTTATGCAAAAGCCATCGCCATCAAACACACTAGATGCTGCTGGTTTCTTTGTCATGATCAATCAGGAATGCATGTATTTCGTTTCATACCCTCGATTCTTTTTTCCCTTCTTTTCTTTTGTTCGATTTCTTTGGATGGAATTTTTTTTAATTCTCACGAGATTTGCTAGGATTTGTGATTGTGCAAGTGCATGCAAGTGAAATTAAATAAGGTAAGGTTTTTGTCCTGGTTCAAAGGCGAGAGATGAGAATCGAGGGCACATGATTGTGGGGACAGTAGTGCTCATTAGGCGAATATTTAGAGGATTATTATTTTTGTTACATAATTAGTGAATGATTTGTGGGACTTTGAGGTTTTTTTTTTTTTCCTTACTCACTTGGGCCGAATTAAGAAATGGTAAGTGTTTATTTGATTGAAATTAGTTTCACATAGTAACATTAGCAAGCACACGATGTGTGCACGTATGTTAACATGCATCTAAACAAATTGATAATTAATTTCCTGGAATATAATAAAAGGCATTAATGAAATAGTACTCCATGCATTAATAATATCTTATGAATTTTCTTCTTTTTGTCATGAACAAGCAAAGCGACCATCTTAAATTTAACGTTTACGTAAGCTATTTTGATGACTGCAAAGTTACTAAACAATTCATGTGCAATCGCGTACTTTCCAAGCCAAATTAATCAAATTATATTCATTAGTGTAAACTTTGTATCCCCAGCTTATTCTTGAGTATATATATATATATAATTTCAGCCACAGAGCCTCTAGGTATGTCGATAGTTACATGACATGACCTTTTGATTAGGCACAAGATTCGGCATCCTAAAATATATGACATCATGAAGTATTAGAGTAATGGGAAAAATGTTAACCTACAGCATCGAAGTTGTTTCTTCGAGCTTACTTATTGATAATGGGCATGTGTTTATATTCATATATATACAATCGCGTGCAATATAATTGATTGAATTATGTTGTATAAAAACAAATTAATCTACAAATAAAATACATTATTAAGCTATACCCATTAATGTTATTTATTTATACTATAACTTATAATTACTTTGAAATGAGAAAATGAAGGGAGTTAAAAAGAATTTACAGGGATATATTTGAAAATTCATTAAAAAATGCTAAAACAGTTACTTTAAGGTGTTTGGCTATGATTGGATAGATTTAGAGACAGCCCCATCTGGTTTTGTTTCATGGGCTCAGCCCACACAATATGCTTGAACCAAGCAAATAAGTTGACACACGTTTTTAAGGTTGAAAAAAGAGCATGTTTGACTTAGAAAATTAGATAGCATAGGATTACAAGTGCAATGTTTGTCAATCATCTTAGCCGTACTCCGCCTCACTCCGGTGACCCTTTTCCGTCGAGCTGGTGTCCTCGGCCTTCGGCTTGGTGACTATTGGGCATGCAACGGAGACATTTGATTTTCCTTTTTTTTTTAATGCTGAGGTTATTGACTAACTTGCAGTAGCCAAATCTTTAATGGTTTAGAATATAGTTTTGTAATGGTTTTAAAAAGGTCAGAAAAAAGGATGTGAAAAGTGAGAGGGCCGCCTAACGGTAGATGAACAAGAACAGCAATATTCTAACATGAGTACATGACAAGATGGGCACTTTTTGAGTTTATACCTTAAATTGGCGCCGCCACACCGCAAACCTCGTACTATGTGGTATTGCAACAATACATACAACTATATGTGTTTATATAATAAACTAAGTTTTCATGACTTAGATTGGTATTGCAGTAACAAATATAAATATCTATATACATATATATAGAAATAAAATAAGTTTTCATTACTTAGTAGATTGGAATTGCAGCAAAAATAGTTATTTTTCATGATTATAGTTCGAACATGTCCATATTTTTGTGACAAACATAGAATTAATACGTTTGGATCAATTTGGATGAATGTTTCAGCAAATCCATATTTTTTAATTAAGGTAATACTTTTGATGTATAAAATAATAGTTTTTATGGATCGAATCAATTTGGAGCATTGTCTCAAAAAAAATTGATCTACGAGAACTATTCCTATGAGGTTTTGTTCAATTTCAAAGATATGAATAAAGAAATAAGATTATGAAATTATGATTCCTGGATTCTTGAAATTCCCTATTTTTTTTTCCCCAAATAGATATCCTTTGACTTTGGAAATAAGACCACCCAATTAAGTTCCTAAAACAACCAGAACTCAGGTAATAAAACAAAAGTAGGAATAACTATAAATAAGAAAGAATTCTATACAAGTTTTTCTAAAAATATTACTCTGAAGCGAGAAGTTAAATCTCGTGACGTCACCTAATTGCACTAAACAATCATAGATGGAGAAAATCCCTTGGGATTAAGTAAAGATTCGCCCCTGAGCCTATTATCATGTTCTCATTCAAATCATCCAAAACTGAAAAATCCCACCAAATAGCCAACCCATTATATGGAAAATTATATTGAATTTATTTATATATTTTGAAGGTCCCGAGTTCAACTATTGGGTTTTTTATTTTCTAATTTGTATATTTTTAGGAAATGTAAAATGTAAACTGTATTATCATTATTATTGTCATCATCATCGTCTCGACTCTATCCTCAAACCCAAGAATGAATCGGCAACAGGGGTTTTTAAAATCCCCAAACCCGGTAATCTGTCCCTAAAACCAATGTTGGCTGTTATAAACGCATTTACGCCACGATTTTTTCACTCCATAGAAAGTCAGAACCTCTCCACAACGCTCTTTCAACTGTCAACCAATTTCATCAATACTTCAGAGAGAAGGGAGAGTCGGACTCCGTGAATCGGGAGCCGGCTATTTTTCTTTTTTTTCAAGTTAGGATCGATAAATCTTTGGTTGTTTGGGAATCTAGCGTGATCCCAGTTGAGAACCAATGGAACCCACTTCGGAGAAGCTCTCGCCGTTTGATTTCATGACTGCGTTGTGGAAAGTAGTCAAAATCGATAATTTCAATGGATCGTCTGATGCGGTGCCGGCCATACTGATTGGGAATAGGGACCTCATGATGCTGCTCACTACATCGTTTGCGGTGCTGATTGGGTGCGTTGTCGTGCTGGTGTGGCGGAGGGCAGCTGGATCGGCGAAGAAGGCGGAGCCTCCGAAGTTGGTGATCCTGAAGGCGCGGGAGTCGGAGGAAGTAGACGATGGGAAGAAGAAAGTTACCATATTTTTCGGGACGCAGACGGGTACTGCTGAAGGCTTTGCTAAGGTAAACTAAATCGGAGAAGCGAAATAAATCTGATGTTACCTTCGGATTTCCTTGGCAAGAGGGGGATCATGCCGATTTTCATGCCTTGTCAATGACGGGAACGACATGAAGTGCTTTAGAAATCTTGTTTGGATTGATAATCATGGTTATAATGTGGAGATCTTTATGATTATGGGTTTCTAGTCTAGTTTTACTTTTGTGCTTCGTTGACATAATCATTGATTTTCGTTAATTTTCTTACTGCAAAGGCTCTGGCTGAGGAAGCTAAAGCACGTTATCAACAGGCCCACTTTAAAGTGGTTGACTTGGTGAGTTCTGTTTCTCTATTTCTGTTTTTATTATTTTATGCTCTTTTTTTCACCCTGGTTTCATTTTAATCTGGGCAGGATGATTATGCTGCGGATGATGACGAGTATGAAGAGAAGTTGAAGAAGGAGACCTTTGCATTCTTCTTCCTAGCCACGTGGGTTCATTGATTTTTTAACTATAAAGCTTTGGTACTTGCATAAGAAGAGGCTTTTTTTTTTTAATTATTTATTGAGTTGGTTGGTTTATGGTTGGCTGCAGGTACGGAGATGGTGAGCCAACAGACAATGCGGCTAGGTTCTACAAATGGTTTACGGAGGTAAAACCAGCGGAAGAATAATTAATTACGCATTTGCAACTTCATCAAACTAGTCAATGGAACTTATGCAATCGAGAACGTTTAAAATTGTAAATCATAAAGCAATCCAAGAGTCCTATATAATCACCGTTGGAACGGGCAACTGTTCTTTTTAGCTAAACCTCTTCCCAGTAATTTGCACCAATTTACCTGGCAGAACCAGAGGCAGTTATATATTAATCCTAAGAAAGTTTCTAAGATGTCAAAATACATGGTGTACCACCATTTCCTTCAAATAATTTGGTTTTGTGTATCAAAAGTCAGTTGATTTTCTATTGCATCATAGTCCACATCAGTAAAAACTTACATGTGGCAAATGTTATAGGAAATGTTGTTCTGGTTTTTTCCCGTACATTGGGGTTAATTTCCATGTTTTGTGTTACAGGGAAAAGAGAAATCAGATTGGCTTAAGAATCTTCATTATGGTGTATTTGGGCTCGGGAACAGGCAATATGAGCATTTCAACAAGGTATATACTTGTTTGATACATATATGAGTAGAGGCTAATCTGGCCACTATTTGTTCTCTTGTATATATCAACTGAAGTGTCATTATTTGTCTATGTTTTACTAATAGATTGGAAAAGTTGTGGACGACTTGATTGCTGAGCAAGGTATTTTTTCTTCACTGTGGTTCTCCTCTAGATTAAAGTTTATTTTACTTGGAGATGTGCAATATCTTACATCCAAGTTCAATATTGTCTGCCAACTAACATAAGTCTTTCCTTAGTTTTTTGAAAGGTCATAATTGAGATGAATTTTGGATTTAGAGACAACTTTTATTAGAGGATGTTTTCTCTGTGTTGATTCTTTAATGGCCTTGCCTTATGTTTCCATTTCTTATTGGGCGTGCTCATTTTTCAGGTGGAAAGAGACTTGTTCCAGTGGGTCTCGGAGACGACGATCAATGCATTGAAGATGACTTCACCGCATGGTACTGGGATCATGATTGATAAGTAAAATGATTTTTTATTCTCCTTTCACTTCATTGGATGATAGCTTAAATAATAATCACTCTTGATGGTTATGCAGGCGTGAGTTGGTGTGGCCTGAGTTGGATCAGTTACTTCTTGATGAGGAGAAGGCCTCTGGTACTACTCCCTATACTGCTGCAGTTTTGGAATACCGAGTTGTATTCCATGAACAGGCAGATGGATCAGCTACGGAAGATGGCTCAACGAATGGCAATACCACTTATGATGCTCAGCATCCCTGCATGTACTTAGAATTTTTTCCATTTCTATTTCGTCTTTGGATCATTCTTCTGTATTAATTTGAAGTGGCAATTTATTTTCTTTTACTTGACATTTTAATGTTTGTTCTGAAGAGTAAATGTTGCCGTAAGGATAGAACTTCACTCTCCTGCATCTGACCGATCATGCACGCACTTGGAATTTGACATATCTGGAACTGGACTAACGTGAGTTCCTGATTTTACATATTCTACCCATCACATTCTCTAAATTTCCCGACTTTGAACTTTGGGAGAAGAATGAATTTTAGTATTACTCTAAATGCTTCCTCTATTCTGCAGATATGAAACTGGAGATCATGTTGGCGTTTATTGTGATAATTTGATAGAAACTGTGGAGGAAGCTGAAAAGTTATTGAATCTTCCCTCGCAAACATACTTTTCAATTCATGCTGATAAAGAGGATGGCACTCCACTCTGTGGTGGCTCCTTGCTACCTCCTTTCCCTCCTTGCACTTTAAGGACTGCACTTACTAAGTATGCAGATCTTTTGAGTGCTCCCAAGAAGGTATATAAATGTTGCATTGTCTTCAAATTTTCTGTTCATGCAGGGAACTCATATTTCTCTTTTCCCAGTCTGCTTTACTCGCATTAGCGGCTTATGCTTCGGATCCAAATGAAGCTGATCGACTCACTCATCTTACTTCTCCTTCTGGAAAGGTTTGGATAGGTTCATTATGTATGTGGAATATTTAACTTCCATGTATCAAAATAGCATTTTTCTCATGTATATGGATGCATCATCAGGAGGAATATTCTCAATATATTATTGCAAGCCAGAGAAGTCTACTTGAGGTCATGGCTGATTTCCCAACCGCCAAGCCTCCTCTTGGTGTTTTCTTCGCCGCGGTTGCTCCTCGCCTGCAGGCCAGATTTTATTCCATCTCATCTTCCCCGAAGTGAGTACTCATCATCCTATTACATCTCTTTAATGATACAGTTTTGTGATTTTTGGTGCAATTTTTGTATGTTACGATCATCTTGTTAAATTTGGTGTTGATCTACTTAAGTCTGCTGAAGTAGTTGTCCTGGCATAATCGATTGTCATATTTGCCTTTATTTTGTTTGGTATGCCAATCTCTCAGATTCTCATTGCCTCTAATTGTCCTTCCAGAATTTCACCATCTAGGATCCATGTGACTTGTGCTTTAGTTTATGAGAAAACACCAACAGGACGAATTCATAAGGGTATTTGCTCCACTTGGATGAAGGTATTTTTCCATATTCAAATAAGTTACATGTTTTAGCCAGATTTGTTGGTTAGGAAACTAAATATGCTAGGTTCTTTCGTGCTGTTTAAGTAGCACAATTCCCCAAGGCAAACTGCATCTGCGTATGAAGTGTAGTCTACTATACTCGTTACTTACAGTTGTACCGTGATCAATGCATCTTCTTGTCACTTGATTGCTCTTTCTGAAGCCTTGTTTCTCAATTGCTATCCCGTTTCAGAATTCCGTGTCTTTGGAAGAAAGTAGTGAGTGCAGCCGGGCACCAATTTTTGTCAGAACATCAAACTTCAGGCTCCCTTCTGATCCTAAGCTACCAATAATTATGATCGGCCCTGGTACGGGTTTGGCTCCATTTCGTGGATTTCTACAGGTTTGTGCAACATGTTAATCTTGAGCAGTGTTGGGGGCTTAAAAGTAATCTTCGTAATTGTTTTAGAATATTATTTATATTACAGGAAAGATTAGCTCTAAAGGAATCTGGAACGGAACTCGGTCCTGCAACCCTATTCTTTGGATGCAGGAACCGTGAGATGGTTGGTGATTATCTTCACATTTGTTCCAAGACCTTCTTTTGAGGTATCATTACAGTTCAATATTCACATAACCTACGGCAATATGCAGGATTTTATCTACAAGGACGAGTTGAACAGCTTTGTTGAAGCTGGTGTAATTTCAGAACTCATTATAGCATTTTCACGTGAGGGACCCACTAAAGAATATGTGCAGCATAAGATGGTGCAGAAGGTATGTGTGAAAGCTTTTTCCACCAGGCGTGTAGATTATCTCGAATGGCAAAAAATTTATTTCTGATTGTCATGTCTTTACGTATATTCATGAGAAAGTTCGGATTCATGATGTGTTTTGATTTGCATGTGGTGGTGAATTACAGGCCTCTGATGTGTGGAATGCAATCTCCGCGGGCGGTTACCTGTACGTATGTGGCGATGCCAAAGGCATGGCCCGTGATGTTCATCGAACCCTCCACACCATAGTGCAAGAACAGGTTCGTGGCTCCGTTTTTTCCTTTTGTGACGTCCTTATCTTTCTTGGTGCCTGGTGAATCTTGTCCACTCCTTCATCATTGTATTTTACCCAAAAGAAAAAATTATGATGAACAAGTACTTTAAGGAAGCGTGGGACCTCATTAGTTTCCTGTGAGAAGTCTTAATTGTTTATACCATCAAAATTGACATTTTCTCACCACTCTCTTCAAACACCCTTTTCGACCATCACTCTTTGATTTTAATATGCTACCCTGCCACACCTACTGCATTCTTTGATAAGAGTAACCATCAGCTATATCGTTTTATATACAACAGTAGACAAATGATCCTATAAAATCATTTCAAACGCATTGACGTTGCGCCTAACTAATAGCGAGTCTTTTTCAGGGATCTCTGGACAGCTCGAAAGCAGAGAGCATGGTGAAGAATCTGCAAATGACTGGGCGATACTTACGTGATGTATGGTGATAACCCCGGGGTTCAATCGGTCTTCGGAGAGAGCTCGATGAAGGTGAAGTCTTTTAAGGATGCAATGTGCAGAAAACTACCAGCCTCTTCTGTGAAAGAAGTAAAAACTTGAGTATCAATATGTATATTAGGCTGTTCGTGATTTTTTGTTCTAAAATTCGGAGGAATTCTATTTTTTTATATAAAGAATCTTGATTCATGTAAGTTATATCTAATAATCATTATAATCATGATTCATGATATATATAAATATTGGAACAAAGGTAGGTATAGTGTTACTATTCCTTTTTTTGGTATGATTGTTAGGTTCATTTATTTATTTCATTTGGCAATTTTTATATGTATATTTCATTGAAAATGATAATTAAATTACTAATGCTTTTTATCTCGGGACGGTGTTTTATGATATTATTACATATGTTATTTCGTAACTAAGTTTGATGATGAATAATGCCGTTTTGCACGAGTGGTAACGTGCATAGTCTTATATATATATATTTTTAATTCAAAAAATTAGAAATTAAATTTGGAGAAATTAACAATTAAAATTTCTTATTTTTATAAAAATAAACTAACAATCACTGCAACTATTGGATGAATAGTTAATTGTTGGTGGTTATTACCAAAGAAAATAATTATTATGGTATTATGTTATCTGTTTTCATTTTTAACCTATAAGTTAAATTGAGAATTGGTCCATTAATTTCATGCTATTTTTGATCTTATTTTTAGATGAATATCCAATTTTAATTAAATTGTAAAGATAAAATCCGATTAGGACAATAACTTGTATAATTTAGTCAAAAAGTCTCTAAAATTCAATTCTTTGCAAAATTAGAATACCAATGAATATGCCATAAAATTCAAAGACACGCCATTAATACTTTCCCTCCAATTTGAAAAAGTCCAAACTTTTTCATATATAATCAAATT
The DNA here is from genome assembly GCA_001598015.1 of Dorcoceras hygrometricum. Lineage (NCBI taxonomy): Eukaryota > Viridiplantae > Streptophyta > Magnoliopsida > Lamiales > Gesneriaceae > Dorcoceras > Dorcoceras hygrometricum. Next base: position 525,529 of record KV005645.1, read on the forward strand.
TATACAATATAATCACTAATAATAATAATAATTATTATAGTTGTTGTTATAATAATAATAATAATAATAATAATAACAACAATAAAAAAATAATCATCATCATCGTAATAAAATGCTTTTAATTTTTTTCTTTATATCTTATTATTTTGTAGGAGATTGAGTCGTTACTAAAACTAATGTTGAATCTTGCTTGAAATAATGCGATGTGAAAGGAAATCGAAAAGATTAATATGGTGATGCTAATGAGTTTGATATTTTTTGAATATTGAGTCATAGATTAATAATGTTATGACGTGTGAATCATTTATATAATAGTAGTTCATGTTAGGATCAAACGCTTACCATTACGTCAAAATTTATAGCTGTTAGTCAGGGTACAACTTTATTTTCTTATACATGCTGTAGTGCAGACTTCCTATTGTGTGCCTTAGAGTTGATCCGTTAGGTCCATGAGTCCGAGGAGGGTACATATCTAACTGCTGGTGTTATCTCATTTCCTTATAAACAGTCTCACTCTTACCCTATCTTTGACAATAACATAGATAGTATTACTCGTTAATATCGGGCATAATACTTTTATAGCGCACCTGACTAACCAGATCAAGCGGTGCAATATGAACACCTTGACGTATGAGACTTTCACATGAGGTCACCCTTTCGAGTACTTCTTTCATTTGTTCATATTTAATCCGACAGTTCATGTATCATTCAATATTTATTAATATTTTTTTCAATTAAATGAGTAACTAAAATTAATTTTTACAAAATTTAAAGCTCTGCTGGGTGGGTTCAGGGGATCCCCATCCCCAATATAGAATCGAGATGGGAACTAGGATGGGGGTGGGAACATATTTGAGGAGATGGAAATGGGGATGACAAACTCGTACCTATCCGACCCATTGTTATCGCTATCAAGTCCCAAACAAGGTTATAAAAAATTAGACCATTGCCAAATAGGATGAATTTCCTCAATTCCATTTGGTCCCAAAATAGTAGGAGATTATTTTTAACCCTCGTATTTGCATTTTATATTACTTATATAATACAAATCAAATCATTAATTATTCATCTCATATCAATCAAATCATTAATTATTCATCAAATATCAATCAAGTCATTCATATAAATTAAGATATAGTCTTTCATATTCTTTTTTATATATATATATTATTAATTATAAAAAAGTTAAATATGCGATACCAAATCTAGTCAACAGCTTCTAACATACCAGCAAGTTCAATAATATGAAATGGATTCAATGTCCAACTATGAAATCCTTGAAAAAAAATGATGAATAAAAATACACAATATAACTCCCCTTCTTCCATTGCTGGAAGGATCCACTAGAAGATTTGATCTTACAGCTCTCTGTACAGACCCAATCCAGCAGCCCTCAAGCTGCGAGAACTCCTAGCCTCAACTAACGCACACCAGCTCGCAGGTTGTGTGTGTCTAACTAACACCTTTTTTTACGTCTCAATGAGAAAGACTACAATGATTTTTTTTTGTAATTCACTCAAGTAAACAATTAAGCTCTCGGCTCTCATATGTGAGTGAATCTGTGTGTGAGAAGTTTACAATGTAAGCTCACTCTCTCGGTTGTTTTCTCACACATTGGGAAGTGCTTCTTCAAAGCTGATAACTCATTGTCTTCCCCGGTTTGTACAGTCGACTATTGATTCCTCTTGAAGCTCTCGGCTTGTGCACCAGCTCACACCTGGGCACCAGCACAGCTTGTACACCAGCTGCCACCTGAGTGTACAAACTCTTGACTATGCACTGCTCTCTTTATTGTGTTGTGCCTCGCACTCTGTTTTGTTTTCGCTCTGCTCTTGTGCACACACATCACTTCCTGTTCAATGTCTCTTTCTGTATATAAAGCCTCTTGTGTAATTCTATCCGTTGGACACAAAGTTGTAGCCGTTGTAAAGTTCTGAAAAAGTTGTACCTTGTGTCCTTTATCATTTAATGTTTTGCAGGCTTTGTTGACTTTGAGCATTCTTCATTAATGCGTTGCAGTCATTGTAGACTTTGCGCTTTGCGAATTTCGTACCTGATATTTGACAATACAGCAAATCAGTTTGAACTCGCAATACAGTCTTCTCAATACTTGTGTTCAAACTGCTTTGCTCGTCTGAGCTGGTCTCTCTGAGCTGGTTGCTTCTCATCTGAACTGCTCTTGTTCATAACTGCTCTAAACTGTTCTGCTCTTCATTCTGAGCTGCTCTGAATACTTTAATCTGTTTCTGATATGTTCTTATCTGTCCTAATCTGATTCTGTACACTGTGAGCTCTAAGCTGATCTCCCAGCTGGTCGTCAGCTAGTCTCTTCGTTTCTCTTTTCCGCATTGTACCAGCTTAGACGTTCTCAACTTTCTTAACAAATTCTTCTCTGAGCTGATCTGATCTCCCCTGAACTGCTATATGCTGATCAAACTCAACTGCTCCTCTCTAAACTGTTCTGTACTGTAAGCTGCTCTTGTGAGCTGATCTGATCTGTTGAACTGATCTACACTTGATCACTGAGCTGAACTCAATACTGTTACATTCTGTGCTGATCTGAACCAGCTTGGATGTCTGCTACGATCTGGTTGTCCTCTGCTGGACCAACTTGGCGTCCCATCATTGTACCAGCTTAGGTATCCTCTACTAGACCAGCTTAGGCGTCCCCTCACTGTTCTAGCTTGAACATCTTCTCAATCTGCAATTGGTTCGACGCTATCAGCTCTCGTCTAATCTATCTGCTATAGTACGCTTATCAACTCGCATCCAATCTGCTACAGTTCTCATTCTCGGTTCTCAACTGATCTGCTACAATGCTCTTCCGAATTGCGACTAAGCTACTACAGTTCTGTCCTCATCAGCTCGCAGTTGTCTCTTCCAGCTCGCTTCCGATCTGGTTCATTTACCGTGCGCGCTTCAGTTAAATCGTTAAAAACATAATAACAGATTTTTTGTTCATCAAAATTAAGATTCTGATCTGTTACACAGATCCAACGGACCCTTATCTTGTACTTCGTATTAAAACCTCTTAATTGCAGTTGCCACATTTTCCAGTCACATTTTGACTTTTTCCTTTGAATGTATGGCATTTTCTTTACTATCATTATGCTTCAATTTCTTTGTGTGCTTACCTTAGCCAACAAGTTTATATTTTTTTCTGAATCGTATACATTTAATCTCTCCCCTATAATATTCCTCGCCATTGGGGTTTCGACTAGCCGAGGTACTCACAGTGGCTCAATCCAAGCTTGACCGAACTCGAATTGAGCTGTGTTAGTTGGCTCGAGTCAGATTTAAGTTTTTGATGTCTCTAACTCAAGTCAAGGTGCTTTTTTTTTGGAAAAAAAATGTTCTTTAAAATAATAATTAGATGACGGGAAAAATTGAAATTAAAATTCATCCACATATGAGAATAATTTTACGAAATGTCTACATTTAAATATCAAAGGATGATACGGTATATCTTTTCTTATGTGAATTCAATGACTAAGAAGATTGCAAACAATGCATACAGCCATTTCAAAAGTTAAACGCAAAGATAGAATGACAACCATACTCAATGAGTGGTCAGGTAGCTACGTCGTCGAACGGCGGGAGTCCCCAATCGCCTGGATTAAGGTCCAACAAGGAGCTTAGAACTTGATCAGCAGTTTCATGAAATGATCTATCCAACCTTGGATCCGGAACCATCACCACTGACCTGAGGTCAAATGTTTTCAGAATTGCCGTCGATGTGCAGAACAAAAACAGTTAAAACACGAGAATTTGGGTGAGAAGTAGCACGATGTAAAGAAACATGCAACAACCTTTTGTCACGATAACGAGAAACTGTTGTAAAATGGCGATAGCATAGCGTCTACTTGCTTAAAGAGGGAGAAGACAAGCAGACAAAGAATTCGATAATTTTAAAACAGAGACAACAAATGTGTGTTTTGGTTAACATGTTAGTGCATAGTTGTTTCATTTTCACAATGAAATAGGACTTCTCTTCTTTCCTCTAAGCATACAAACCTTGTTTGTGCAGTAGGCCAGTCAATTCTAGTTTACATAAACTCGTTTAGCTTTTCGTTCATGCCTTACGTGTTATATTCTTCAAGAAATCCATCAAGTGAATCATGTAATTAGTGCAAACACAAAGATAATGACTCCAGTTCGATTTAGCAACATGTTCATGCACTTTCTAATTTTCCACATTATTACAGGTATTTAGCTTTGTTCGTATCGCCCTTATTTCCAACATAAAATCAAAGGTAATAGAAGTTAATGTCGAGAATCTATTGAAAATACTATGTCCTCTCAGAAGAAAGTTAGACAAGCTATAGATATGCAAACAATAACCTCTACTTGGTAGCACCACCTAAAAATGATGTTTATCTTTCAAGCAGACACTTTATTCCACCACAAAACAAAAGCCTAATTCAAACAATTTAGATTTTGCGTAATTCTGAAGAATCTCAAAGGAACACCAGGAAAGGGCCTACTCTTCAAAAAGAGTAGGAAAAACAAAAGATTAGAAATTTTACACTGATGCTCATTGGTTTTGGCTACATACTGGATAGGCATTCAATTTCGGCCTATTGCACGTATGTGTTGGTGATCTAGTAATGCTAGAGTTGAAACAAACAAATGGCAGCTGGGACTGGGCATTAAATCCGAAGAAGATTTGGTAGATGGCCACGATCATTTTGCCCAATAAGTAGTGATTTGCTTCCTTGTATACAGCCTTAGTCTTTTTGTTTGATCAGGATCTAGTTTCATTTTGCTTTCCCTATCAGTTGCATCTAAAACTTTTGTTAGCTTGTTGGTGGAAGTAAATGTACAGAAGAACCATATTGAAGAAATGAATTAAGTTGTTTTATTCTTCTTAAAACGAAAAGGTGTTTACAACTCTAATTTATAGGCAGAATACATAACCAAGAGAAAGGAAAGATGACCAAACAAATCTGCTAAAAAAGGAAAAAACCTAATCTATGCATATAACAAATCAGTTTCCATATTATTAAGATTTGGTAGGAACCTAATTTGTTAATGAAATATTTTCAATATCCCACACTCCCCTTCAAACTGGCTTGTAAATATTGATTAAGCCAAGCTTGGACCATAGATCTTCAAATTTCTTCCTTGGGAGTGCCTTAGTTAGGATGTCGGCAGTTTGAAGATGAGTAGGAAGATAAGTTAATTTGATTATTCCTTCCTCCATCTTCGCTTTTATGAAATGATGGTCAATTTCAACATGCTTCGTCCTGTCATGATGCATTGGGTTCTTTGCAATGCTGATAGTTGACTGATTGTCACAAAATATCATCATTGGCTCTACGACAGGCATTTTCAGTTCATGCATAAGTCTTTGTAGCCACATCCCTTCGCATATACCAAGTGTTAATGCCTGAAATTCAGCTTCAGCACTACTTCTTGCTACGACAGGTTGTTTCTTACTGCGCCAAGTAACTAAATTTCCCCAAACATAGTACAATAGCCGGAGGTTGACCTTCTATCTACTTATGATCCCTGCCTAATCAGCATTGTTGTATAATTAATCCCCTTGTTAGCTGATTTGTCAAAGTGTAAGCCTTTTCCAGGTGTTAGCTTTAAGTATTTGAGGATCCTGCGAACTGCCTCCATGTGCTCTTCAGTTGGATTACTCAAAAACCGGCTCACCATGCTCACAGAATAACTTATATCAGGCCTCGTGTGGGATAGGTATATGAGTTTGCCCACAAGCCTTTGAAATCTCTCTTTATCAACTGGTGTGCAGTCATCTTTGATTCCCAAATTATTAGTTGAATCCATAGGAGTATCTGCTGGTTTGCACCCAAGCATTCCTGTTTCATTAGAAGATCCAGAATGTATTTTCGTTGGGAGACAGAAATTCCCGATTGTGATCGCGCTATTTCCATCCCTAGAAATATCTAAGGTTCCCTATGTCCTTGATTTCAAATTCTTTGGCTCTGACTCTTGAGAGTACTGATCTCGTGCTCATGATCCCCAGTAAAATAATGTCATCGACATATACAATAAGAATTGCAGTTTTCTCAAGTGAGTGTTTAACAAAGACGGTATGATCTGTCTGACACTACTTGTACCCATGCTGCTTGATCACTCTTGTAAGCCTCTCAAACCAGACCCTTGGGGACTGTTTAAGTCTATATAGTGATCGTTTCAGTTTGCAACTTTGTTGGTTGTGTTTTGAGACTCAAATCCGGGGGGAATGCGCATGTAGACTTCTTCCGCAAGATCACTATTCAGGAATGCGTTCTTGACATTAATTGATGTAATGGCCAATCTAAATTAGCAGCCAAATATAAAAGGACTCTAATAGTATTAAGCTTGGCCACCGGGGCAAAAGTCTCTTCATAATGAATTCCATAGGACTGTGTGAACCCTTTCGTAACAAGACGGGCTTTAAATCGAACAACACTCCCATCTTCCCAATACTTAATACCGAAGACGCATTTGCAGCCAACAGGTCGTTTTTCAGCAGGCAACTCAGTGATTTCCGATGTCCCATTTTCTCCAGTGCTCGAATTTCATCCTCTAGAGCAGCTTTCCACTTTGGTGTTGTGAGAGCCTTTTGTATGGATTTTGGAATCTGTTCTTCATCCAAATTGGCCACAAAAGCCTTGTATTTGTCAGATAACCCCTGATATGACATAAAATTATAAATAGGGTGCTTTCTGCACTCTCGAGTAGCCTTCCTCAATGCAATAGGTAAATCATTATCTTTATCAGACTCAGAGATGGACTTACTTGGTGAATCTTTTGATCCGACCTCCGGTTTCGATTCTTGGTTTTGCCCACGTGATGCTCGATGCTCTATTCCTGTTTCTTCTAGTGTAGGTGATAATTTCGTCATTGGCATCAGGTTGGCTACTATCATCAAAGTTGTTATCAGGTAGGTTGGAAGAAGGGGACTTATATGCTGGAAGGTTGTGCGGGTCTGCTTGTGAAACAGGGATTATGGGTTCATCATAATCAGATGCATATTCCAAGGTGTGTGAGATGTGGGGAACATCTAAGACACTGGTCTCCCCACTGATATCCCAAAACTGATGTTCGTGTGTGAAATTATGCTCCCCCTAAATGTCAGATTTGGGATAATATGGTCGGTTTTCAAAGAAGGAAACATCCATTGTATTATAGAATTTTCTCGTCAGTGGAGAGTAGCATTTGCATGCCTTCTGATGTGAGGTGTACCCCAAGAAAATACACTGAATGGTTATAGGATCCAACTTCCTCGGTGGTGATTGTGGATATGAACGAAGGAGCACCCAAATACTTGGGAGGAAGAGATGATATGAGATGAGTATTAAGATAAGTTTTTAACAAAATGATACATTCTTCAATAGAAACAGAGAATCAATTGACAGATCTTCCCGGAGATATAGTGCTCCGTTCACTGTCTTCCCTAGGTTGAACTAGTGTGTGTGTGAGTATAATTCTCGATGTCCTCCTAACCGACCAACATTGCCCTTATAACAGACTCTTTCCTTCTAGAATAAACCTGGTAGTGTTGGGCCTAGCCCATTTATTTGGGTTATCAGTATTTTGGTCCATAACAATACCCCATTCTTCGAAGCAACCTTGTCCCCAAGGTTGAAATCTGGGAATTGAGCTTCGCTAGTCTTCTCTTTGTCATCGGCAGAGGTACTCAATTTAAATGCAGACCTACTCTGCTCGGATCTTCCTTCGACATCTTTCTTTTCACCAGCCCCGTTAAGTATAACTGTGTCATCCTTGGATATTGAGACCTTCTCACCTGAGCCCAGCATATCCAAATTCACTTCATCGAGGTACAGTCCAAGTCCTTCAGTTAATTCCTGGCCTCTTGTTAACACAGCAAGCTCTTGCAAACCAGATTTCTTGTTCTCCCCAAAACCAGGAGCTTTATTAGCACAAACCGTAAGTCCAGTACCAATCTTGTTTTGTATACGGGTTGCAAGTGCCTCGCTTTCCACATCTTCAGCAACAATTGGTAGTGGTCCTTGCCCCTCGAAAGCAAGCGCCAGAACTTTCACAGGTGGAGACACATCCATGCCTACTGTTGCCACATCATCAATTAAAATTTGCTCCAACATATTTTGCATTGCTGGTCCAGTAGCCTCTGTTCGAAGCAACTGCTCTGATACAGAGCCCAAAACAAAGAGAGTAGCCTCCCGTAATTTCCACCATCCTGCAGCACCGCTATCTTTCTGCTGTTGAGACTCACTTATTTGTCTCTGCAAAGAGTCAATTACAGCATTTAATCCCTCAAGTCCACAAGAAGTGGTTATCTCTCCCAGTAGAAGCGTACCAGACACACGACAACTATATGTATTGTCATCCTCGTCAGCAAGATATTGATTGGCATCCAAAACCCGGTATAAATGACCTCTTTCCCCGCAGGATGAAAGCACCCTCCACCATGGTCCGTGAATTGATCAAAACGATGAATTGAGCTCGAACTCCTTCGATCCCATAATACCCCATTCCAAAGCCGTACAGAGTCTGATGGACTAAAGTGAACGAGAGAATATGCATGGCCACGACCATAATGAGTGTTAGATGTATCTGAAAGCATCATATCCAATTGGCAGGTATGAACACCATAGAGAAGAATTTCTTGTTGGCTGGGATCTGATTTTAAAGCAGCCAATACAGAACCTGAATTACTGAATCTTGCAGCTTTTATAACCTCAAACGAATGCTTCGGACCACCTGGAATCGAAGTTGCATCCCACAGGCGGACCTCACTTGCACTTGAAGAAATAGCTACCATGGACGTCGGCATGCTAAAGACAAAACTAAAGAGAAGCACATCCCAGACCCGAAGAACACTTTCCCATGGAAGCACAGTCAGCATGGTGCAAAAGTAGAATCCGACAGTAGTGAAGTAGAATGAGAGTCTCCTAAAAAAAACAAAGAGCTGTCCAAACCTTCCAGTGAGGCATATCTCTGGGCAGCACTTGAGAGGCATATCTTCGAACACTTGAGAGGCATTTCTCTGGGCAGCAGCATCTTGTTCAGCAAATCTTCGAGCATCCTCAGTCACCTTCTGTTCTTGTTCTACCCTCATTAAGATCTGAAGCATGGCATTTTCCTGTTCCTGTTTACCATCATAGGCCTGCCGAAGCTCAGAGAGTTCACTCTCCAATTGTTCAACCCTAGCACTTAATTGTCGCACCGGACTCTCCAGCGATTCTTCCACCCCCTCCGGTACGTACCGCTCTTCCGTTTCTGGACTCTATGCCTCTTCCTGTCTAATTATTTCTATCAACGACCTCATCTCCGATAAGCTTTCGTTCACCGAGACTAGCTTTCCTGTCACAGCGTTCATGGCCTCCTGCACTCTGTTCAAATTCTCCCGAGATTTGATTAGCAGTCGTTCAAACTCCTCCCACTCAGTTTCCGAACGTGTGGTGGTCATCCTTCCTCCTTTCGATCCGGCAGGTCGGACCAATTGATACATTCTTCAATAGAAACAGAGAATCAATTGACAGATCTTCCCGGAGATATAGTGCTCCGTTCACTGTCTTCCCTAGGTTGAACTAGTGTGTGTGTGTGAGTATAATTCTCGATGTCCTCCTAACCGACTAACATTGCCCTTATAACAGACTCTTTCCTTCTAGAATAAACCTGGTAGTGTTGGGCCTAGCCCATTTATTTGGGTTATCAGTATTTTGGTCCATAACACAAAACTTGACAAGGGATTTGGAATTTTAAAGATTGAGAAGGCATTCTGTTGATAACGTAGATTGCAGTGAGGATGGCTTCTCCCCAAAAACGTTTTGGTACATTTGTCGCAAACATGAGAGAACGAAAAAGGTGTCGATTTTTTTTCTCTCGGCCACACCATTCTACTGGGGTGTATCGACACATGAGCTTATGTGAACAATACCTTGATTTGTGAGATAATTACTTAAGATGGATGCAAAATATTCCCTGCCATTATCTATTTCAGAATTTGGATTTTAGCGTGGAAATGGGTTTGAATCATAGTATGAAATTTCTGAAATATCGGACCTACCTCGGAATTTTCCTTTCATTAAGAACATGTCAACCTAGTGTGATCATCTATGAAGGTTATGAACCACCGGGATCTAGTCATATATTTTATCTTAGATGGTCCCCACATGTCACTGTGAATTAATGCAAAGGGTTGGGATTCGTTGTAAGATAGGGTAGGATAAGGAGTTCGAACATGCTTAGCAAATTGACAAATCTGACACTGGAATTCACTTGGATTCTTATTATTGAAAAGAGATGGAACAATTTTCTTCAGATACATGAAATTAGGATGTCCTAACCTAAAGTGTCATAACATAATATCATTCTCCCCTTTTGTAGGCATAAATGTTTTATCTTGCCTAACAGACATTAGACAGTGAGAGTGACCTTTCTCTTGAAGGATGTCCTAACCTAAAGTGTCATAACATAATATCATTCTCCCCTTTTGTAGGCATAAATGTTTTATCTTGCCTAACAGACATTAGACAGTGAGAGTGACCTTTCTCTTGAAAGGAATTGTCGGCCTCAAGTAGATAGAGCCCGGAGCATACTTTAGCATTGCCAATCATCTTTCCCGAATCCAAGACCTGAAATTCACAAGATTTTGAGGAGAACTTAGAAATGGAATTGTGGTCCAATGTGAGTCGTCTAACAGATAGTAAATTACAATTCAATCTTGGCACCAAAAGAACAGAGTTAAGGGTCAAATCCTTAGAGATTCTCACTGAACCAGTTCCAATCACTTTGGAAAACGATCCATCTGCAATAATGACTGTTAGGTTCTCGTGGCATGGGCTGAAATTGGTAAGAGTATCTCTGTCTCCGGTCATATGATCTGAGGTTCCCGAGTCTACAATCCAGGAGTGCAGCTTATTTTGTTTAACAGGTAAAGCATTCAAAGAATTACCTTTTTGTGCTAAAGATCCAGACTCGGTATTCTGAGCAGAATTGACTGGCTGAGATTGCAAGATAATTTGCTTCAAAATTTCAAGCTGCTCTTTGCTAATCGGGGTAGTCTCGGTGGGTGCGGAATGTTCTCCCTTTACCGTAGTATTCCCTTGATTCTGTGGGCTTGGAGGTTTCCAATTCGCTGGCTTCCCATGAATTCTCCAGCAATTTTCTATTGTGTGGTTTGGTTTCTCACAAACTTCACAATATTGACGATCCTTCTTTTGTCGGTTGTCTTAACCGTAGTTTTTAGGGGCACGAACGGCCAAGGCCGAATTTTCGATATGGGAGTCACTAGCTGGAGTCCCCAGCATCACTTTCTTTCTACTTTCCTCTCTTCGGACCTCAGAAAAAGCTTCTCGCGGGATAATTTGTTGTTTCATTCCTTGAAACGTTCCACGAACTTCATCAAGATTTTTGTTCAGCCCAAATAGAAATTTGTAGACTCGCTTCTTTTCAACAATCTGCCGGCATTTGTTGCCATATTCAGGGCAGTTCCAAGAGTGATCTTCATACATATCAACCTACTGCCAATAGCGAGTGAGAGTAATAAAGTACCGTGTCACAATTAAATCACCTTGGCGTAAATCATGGAGGATACTCTCTATCTCAAATAATTCTGATGTATTCTATTTATTTGAGTAGGTTTCTTTCGCAGCATCCCAGATTTCTTTGGCTGCTCCATATAGGAGAAAGTTTTCTCCTATTTCGTTGGTCATGGAATTGATTAGCCATGACATAACCATGCTGTTTTCTGATTTCCAAATCTTGAACTTCGAGTCATCGTCCTTTGGACGAGCCAGTGCCCCAGATAAGTAGTCATTCTTCCCTTTACCACACACAAGCATCATCACTGTTTGCGACCATTGCAGATAGTTGTTTCCGTTCAGTTTGTGGCCACTAATGAGAATTTTGACCACTATATTGTGTCCCACTTGAGTTGGATACATGGAGTCAAGAGGGGAGGTGACCTCAGAGTTTGATGAAGAACCCGACGTTCCAAATTTCACAATAGGAACGACTGGAATTCTGAGCTTATCTCTGGGAATTTTTTTAACCGCGCTCTGATACCATGAAGAAGTGAATAAAGTTCTTTTATTCTTCTTAAAACAAAAAGGTGTTTACAGCTCTAATTTAAAGGCAGAATACATAACCAAGAGAAAGATGGAGTCAAGAGGGGAGGTGACCTCAGAGTTTGATGAAGAACCCGACGTTCCAAATTTCACAATAGGAACGACTGGAATTCTGAGCTTATCTCTGGGAATTTTTTTAACCGCGCTCTGATACCATGAAGAAGTGAATAAAGTTCTTTTATTCTTCTTAAAACAAAAAGGTGTTTACAGCTCTAATTTAAAGGCAGAATACATAACCAAGAGAAAGAAAAGATGACCAAACAAATCTGTTAAAAGAGGAAAAAACCTTATCTATGCATATAACAAATCAGTTTCCATATTATTAAGATTTGGTAGGAAACTAATTTGTTAATGAAATATTCTCAATATCCCACACATATAGAGCAATATTTTTCTCTGAAATTGAGTCCTGTCAATGTCTTTCAATGTTTCCATAACATAAATGAGTATCCGGTGCTTATACTAAAAAACTAAACAATAAGCTCCAAGAAGGGAGTAAGGATGGACAGGTCTAAACAGAAGTGATAAAGGTATGAAGAAAAACTTAGCAGGACAAAAGAAGGCTCCGATTATGGGTCGACAAAGAACCAGCTCTCTAAGGTTTGTTATTCTATTTGACTGCAAGGGAATAACACCAACTCTTTTGTGACACTTCCAATCCTTCCAATGTCAAAGCCAAACATGTGTGACTAGTCATTCAATCAGTTCCAGTTCATCAAATTTAAAAAACCACGAGTTTGATACTACAAGATGTTCGGAAGACACACAGAAGGCAGACAAAGGCTTACATGCCACAATTCTTAGCTGCTAGGACGCCGGATGGTGCATCTTCAAAAACAAGAATCTTGGCTGGTTCAATCGGCCCTCCCTAAAAACAATCAACTTCAATTTATCCCACTAATATCAGTAATATTAAGTTTTTCAGCAGAATAGTAGCAAAATTACAACATTAGTTAACAATCAGTTCACACAAGAAAACAACAATCGCCAAAGTTCCAATAGTGATTTGGAATGTAACAGGTAGGGTTTTCAAATTCCCAGCCCATGATTGACGGAACTTTTAACAGAAATATATATTAAATTCTGCCTCTGCATGACCATACAAATTGAAAATTGATAAATAACTAAGTACACAGCTTCAAATCTACGGAATATGATATTCTTTAACGTCTTCAATTAAAATCAAACTCTCTCATCCAGAAGTGCATTAAGGCGCTTTTAACAGAAGTTCAAGAGACCTATCTATTTTTCAGAATCCATCAATATGACTTGACAATAAAAGAAATAAATGCTCATATTGCTGCTGGGAACCAGAAAGACATAAAGTACATGGAGTTCCAGCAGATAATCGGTAAGCTGCATTAATGATCAGAATGTTCATGACCAAAATTTGCATCTATACTAGTAGCAAACAACTACTTGTTCTTTATTAGAAGAGAGATGAGACCTCAAATCTTTTAGCTGCTACAAGGAACACGTCTGGTGATGGTTTCCCTTGTTTAACTTCTGGATCATCACCGAGAACAATGTGATGCATTAGTGAAAAAAGTTCACCATGTCTTTGTGTTTTCAACTGGAAATGCCTTCTATGCGAACTGTATGAGGCACATTACATTCATTAACTCGTACCAGATCTTAGCTAAAATTAGCAACCCACCAAAATCTCATGACTTCAGAATATAAACCAAGACCTACCCAGTTGCAACACAAATTGGTATCCCTTTTGCATGGAGGTGCAAAATCAAACGACTGGCTCCTGTATTACAAATATAAGTGACAAAAAAGCAACAGTCAGGGTCAGGGGTAACAACAAGAATTGCTTTCCAAATAGGCTGAACAAAGAAGAGTGTTGAAGACCACATTTATGATTACAAAAGTTAGTATAAGATTGAAGAGATAAACCGCAGTTAGTTGAGTGTGCAACAACCTAGGAACAAGGCAGGACAACTAAGTGCTCAAAGTTCATGGCGGAAAACTACTAATGGCAACAAATTTACTTTGTTATTCATTCCAATACCAGTTACATCAGATAAACTTCTAATATAAACAAATGTGGTAATTCAAATATAACGAAAATAGTTCTTTCAGGTTTACCTATTGCAGGGACCCAAATCTCAAACTGTCATTTAAAGACAAGATTCAATCAACCAAGCAGCCACACAAGTTATGGTCCACAAATACTTTGAAATGGTTCCTTCCCACTTTTCGAATTAGAAGGATTTTTCAACTAATAATTGTTATTTTCCATACTTGGGTCGAAAAGAAACCATATGTGGCCATGCCTCAGTGGACGGAGCTTTCACATCTGACTGACAGAGCTAGAATATAAACAGAATATCCGGCATCACAAACCAAATATCAGAAAAATACCAAAACCTGGCATCAGTTCACTTGACGGGAACATTTTTTGCAGCATTGCCTCTCTTTCAACAAGAAAATCTTCGGCAGAGAGTGAATCACTAAGTCCAGTCTCTTCAACAAAAACTCTAGCAGCCTCTAATGCCTTCTTACCCATCATTTTAGCCTTTAGTGACCAATCAAAAGTCTTGTTGTATCTCAAGAGGATGATTTCCTGGACTTCAGTGTAGAATTTCTCTGTATCTGAATAAAATGAACACTTCAATGACTCAATTAGATAAATGGGAGCTTTAGAATCAAGAGGTTCATTTAGAATAGGTTGAAACATTTAGGATATTAGATAAAATGAAAGACATCCACAGCAAGGTAGTGGAAAAAGGAGTAGCAAATACTATTACATGAAGAGAAACGGGAAACGATAGATACACAATGATCTATGGAAAAGAAAACATACTAGGTTCATCATATCAATTATTATAAGGTAAATCTTTAAACTTCAAATTGCTCCCTCCCACTCTATTTTTCATTGTACATGTGTGCTTACACACGCATGCTATTAAAAACACTCCATGAAAAAAACAAGTTTTCAAAACAAAGAATGCCTCCATTTGCAAATCAAAGAGAAAAAATACAAATAAACAGAAATCGCATCTGTTCCATTCAAGGCACTGATCCAGAGACGGGATTCGACCTCTAAAAATGTACTTGCAAATCTCAAAGCTTTCTGAAATAGCAGACACGAGGTTGCCGTAGAGGCAAATAATTGTGTTGGACAGAAAACCACCACCACTGCCGTAGCTGACACAGCAAATTCTGGCCATCCTTGATTGTGACAATAAGTTACCAAGCTGTAAAAAGATTCTCACATTTTTCCATTATCCTTTCATCCGTTGGCTGAAGTTTGATATTACTACGCTAGATATGTAAAAAACCAAACATGAAACAAATTCTAAAACACTTGATTGCCATGTCGAGCATTCACCAAACCACATGAGCTCATTTCTACTAAATTCCTGCTCTATCAACCGCTATAATATTGTAGAAACACAAAAGCCTTTATTCCCAAAAACAAAAGGAAAGAAAAATCATAGCACCGATATTTTCAGCAACAATCAACCAACTAAATTCAATGGGCCGCGGCAAAATGGCCTAAATAACAAGGAACGGAAACATTCAATGAACAAAACAAAGTCAGATACAACAACCCAATTCATGACGACATAATACATTAAAAAGAATCAACCTTTATCTGAGAAACCAGCATTTTCCGGGATTATCAAATTCGAAGACATGAATTACCAAGTAAAAGGCCGTCCATATCGAAGATGACGTGGGTGATCGGAGGCTTGGTCGAAGGAGCATCGTCCGCTCCACCTGGATTCGCCATTTGAGAGTGATAGATCTTCGAGCTGAAAAGGCGGCTGCTTTCTACAGCTTCACTCTGCCGTAGTTAGAGCCTAGAGGACAAACTATAAAATAAAGATTTCAATTAAAAAAATTAAAAAAAATCTAGATATATGTTGCTCTTATCCGAGAATAATATTTCATAAAAATCATATTTTTTATTTGATGAATTAAATTTGGGATAAAGTGTTTAATCTTTGTGAAATTATTAATAGAATAAAAAAAGACGATGAGGTACAATATTCTAATTTTATATTAATGATTTGATTAATATGAAATAAATAATTAAATATTTAAGATGTGAAATAAATATATAATTATTTGATTGATGTAATATATATAATAATCCAGTTGAACATGTAATGGAAAAAATGTTAGAATATGATAATTAATACTACACTGCGAGAGAAATGATGTCATATAGTATATAGTTCTCAAAATCATAGTTAATAACCAAATTTTATATCCACGTGTTCAATATTTGTACTCTGCGAGTCAATTTTTTATTAGGTAATCGGCATGGTTATTGGATCGCGGGGTCCCGGCTCTAGGGCCAGCAAGTCGTGAGTCGGACCGAACCGGTTCAGGGTACTAAGTCAACTTTTTATAAGATAAGGCATGGTCATTAGGCAGCGTATCCCAGTTCAGGTCCACTCTGTGGCCAACGAGTCGGGAACTGGACCGAACCGATTTGAAACCAATTTGATTATGTTCCGATTTTTAAAAATGGGACTAATTCGGCCAATCTCAAATTGACGAGTTTTCGGACCGATTTCCTGAGTGATACCGATTACCGGGTTCAGAAATTTGAAGCGGTTTGGTGCCGAAATATATTTAAATAAAAATTTCAATTAATATTGGAAAAAATATTCATTTATCAATTATTAACTTACAACAATTACAGCTCAGAATTACATAAAAAAAAGTACATATCAATTCGCATCAAAATTGATAAACATACAGTTAGAATATTTTTCAACTACTTCATAATTTTCTACTGCAAATTCATCTATTGTTCTTATGGTCATGTTATTCTTCTCGACATTAAACAAACTGTAGTAAAAAAGGGATGGAAAGAGACGGGAGATAAATGTATCTATATCTCCAATTATTCGATCACATGGTGAGAATGTCGACTCTAATGCAACACTTGAGCAATGAGCTACGATTGTATCTTGCCATTGATGATAATGTTAGAATCGGATCGCACAGTAACACAGATTTGAGAAGCTATGATACCACTTGATGTGATCGTGATCAAATTGCGTCATGTGTGGGGAAAGCACGGAACAGAGACGGTGCGATTTAAAAGTAACAGCATTTTAAAAGCAACGAGACAACACTCACTGCCAGACCGTGTAAGAAGAGAGTTGCAATAACTCTGGTTCTTAAAAAATACTAGCACTGAGAATGCATCGAGTCTGGTCTGAAAAACCAAGCAGAAAAATCCCGACACACTCTCTAAAAACTGAAACTTAAAACAGTTTAAAGCATGAATGCAATAAAGCAGTAAACAGTACGTTGATAACAAATATGAGACATTACTTTTTTAAGGAAGTTCGAAGCTCTACTTCTACGTCTCCCCTTCTTCCAAACTGGAAGGCTTCACTAGAAAATCTTGATTTATATAACAGTTTGTACAAACCCACCTCAGTTGGGACTAACCACACTGCTCAAACTAAGACTCCTAGACTCTGAACTATAGATACTTAATGTCTCTCTGCGAATACTATATACACCAAGTTTAACATCTTCGTGACAAGACAGATTTGAATATTTACTTTACATTTACTCAGATGATCTGATTCGCTCAACTCTCGTATATTGTGAGTGAATGTGTGTGTGATAAATATTTGTTACGTTGTATTATATCAAAAATATTCTCACACATTGTCGTCTATCTATTGATTTTCAACTCATATCGACATCTGCTAGTGCACAACTGATAATTCTTTTCGAGTCCGAACCGACACTCTATGCACACACGTAGCTTCTTTCTCTTTTTCTCGCATCAGTTCAATCTTTTATTTATAGCCTCTGTTATGGTATAAATGTTGGACATAAGCTTCTAGCTGTTGCAAAAGTATTCTATAAAATTATGACATTGTGTACTTGTCGTCCTTTTTCATATATGAGTAGTTGAGTCTATTTATTATCTTTGACTTTTTTGAACCGATCTTTGTTGTATACGACAATTAGTTTGAACCTTTTCTCTTCAGTACATTATAATATTGTTCAAACTGCTTTGTAGTTCCAATCTGGTAGCATGTGCTGATATGATCGAAACTTCGTTCTTATCTGTTCTCTTCAATAAGCTCTACTATTCTTATATGAAATGATATGATCCGAAGCTCCGTCCTGATCTGATAACTAAAATATACGGCTCTTGTTCACCTGAACTGCTCTTATCTAAACTACTCTGTTCTATTCAACTGCTCTGAGTTTGATATGGTCTTCGTATCTGATCGGAACTTATCGGATCTGCTCTGTTATGTTCTGTAGGCTCTGGTCTGATTCTCTCTGCTCTGTTCTATTTTGAGCTGATATATCTGTTCTGAGATGGTTCTGTTCTGACATGATCTTATCAACTCTAAGCTGATCTGATTTGCAATTCTAATATGATATGTGCTAATATGAGTTGTTCTGAACTGTTTATCTCATCTGATCTACTCAACTGAACTGTTCTTGCTCTGATCTGAACTTATTCTCTAATCTGATCTGAACTATTTTCAACTAAACTGATTTGTTCTATTATTCTGAACTATTCTGCTCTTCCGAACTCTGAACCGATCAATTGTTCTTCTTAACTGAGCTTAGTTCTTCGTTTATATTTATAGTTCTTCAGTTGTCAACTCAAATCTATTCCGATCTGCTTCCAGTAAGATATGCACGCTCACATAAAAAATTAGAAACATAACAACAAGTTTTGTATTTATCAAAATGTTTCTAGATCCAACAGATAAAATGACATTTGTGTGAAATTATCTTCCCACCATTATAGTACCTAAAAGATAGTTCCCATTAAAGTTCCTATTGAGGAAAAATTGAAGTTCATTTGATGAGCGGGAAGTTGATGTCTTTCCTTTAATTTGTGGAGCCCAAATATTTAAGCAAGTTAATCCCACTTGCTTTCTCTATGGTAGTCTCTTCAACCATTTATTGCATCTCTATTCCCCGTTGTTCTCGACAAGTTGTAAATTTCATGGAAATAATGCATAACTGATCTTGATCATACACTAGTCTTCAGAAATTTAGTATAATATTTGAAAAAATATATGTAATGAATTGTGACTTTGACTATGATCTAGTAGTGTTGCTAAACAATTGACACTTGGGTTTTCTCCAATATTTCTAAATTTTAATTTCATGCTTGTACAAATTGACTAAAATATGGATCATTACTAAATTTAATAAACCTATAAAACATGTTGAAAATAAGAGGAAGGAAAAATGGAGTAGGGGTAGTGGATGCCAGAAATCTTTCAGGTTCATCTTTAAATGTTTTTAATAAACCGGTACAATTATAAAAAATATCCAAATCATGCTCCTCGAATTACAAAGAGGGTGTGTGCATAATAGAATTATAATGTGGATGGGGGAGATTTTTGTACGAAACAAGTGTATTAAGAAGATGATATAAGAATTCCAATGAGTTTCAATAATAGCACGTTTCATACTATTAGTTTCACATATACATTTTATTTTTTAGCATATTTTCTTTGACGCACCATTTTACCGCAAGGGGTGAATTTTCCGATCTCAGTGCTAGAATTATCACTAACACCATCTTTAACACACAAATTGATTATGTGACAAACACATCTAATATGAAATAATTCACTTAAAATTGGTTTGAAATAGTCTTTAATTGTTTCATTACAGTAGTATTGTTTTTAGCATGATACGATGTGACTGATATACTTTTATTTTTTATGTAAAATACCTACAAATATTTGTGATATATCTAGCAATCGTGAAACCATGTGTGATTCAACCAAAGGTTCCAAAGATAAAAGTCTTTTTGCACGTACTATCATCATCAACCCAATGACAAGTTATAGCACGATAAGATTCATTTTAAACACAAGTCGAAATATCAAAATAGCCCTGCATTTAATTTTTTTGAAAGACGATCAAATTATTGTTGTTTATATTCTTCAAAAGTTTCTAGACCATATTTCTAAGTGTATATCTAGAAACATTTCAAGAATAGGTGGAATAGTTGTCGTAAATTCAACAAAATCAACACAATCGAAATAAGGAAAAACATTTCGCATCTAACAACAAATCTAACAAGAGCTCTACAAGAGATATCAACAGTAATAACGAAATTATATAATGTTCTAGGATTGATTTGAACTACCCCGTGGTATCAAAGTTTGTTCATTAAAATTATTTTACTAAATCTTTTTTGAATGTTCCAGTGCTATCGCTGGAACCACCACTTTTATATGAGTAAGATGTTTTGCAAATATTACAAATCACGACTAAATCGTTGGTAGATTTTTTATTGAACTTCGAAGTGATCCCAAATTTTTCTTTGTTTAGCATGGCTCGGCACCTTGCTCTCGATCATCCACTGTCCCCATAGAAGACATTTGTTTTCCCATGACAGGGTCATCGGGTGCCAAAAGCTCCTCATCTTCGACATAGAGATCAAGAAGTTCAAGTTACTTGCTAACTCCCGGATCGTGTTAGGAATAACACTATTTTCATGACGACCACCACCACGACTTCAAAAAGAGGTCGAAAGTAAATGAATATTAGATATGAGGGTATGAAAAATGGAAGATTTAGGATATGAATTTAGGGGGATGAAAAAAATGCACAATTGAATACTTCGAGCACTATACGATAATATGAAAATTGGAACATTTAGGATAGATAGAAGAGTAGAAAGATAATTGGATTTGAGTTGTAAGTAATTTGGATAGAATGAAGCATATTTATAGTAAAAATTCGCTTGGATGATATGTTAGTTCTCTAAAAAATATTGAATGTAATATAGTAAAGTATTTGTGATTTGTTACGAACAATATGTGGATTTGTAGGTATATGCATGATTTCCTTTTTTGTGAGTCTAATTGTTATGTGGTGATTTGAAAAATAATATTTTTTTTTTATATAAATAAGGATAGATCTACCATTAAAAAATATTATACAAGAGACCAAACAATTATATGAGGAGAGAATGTTTTTTGTACGTACATGTATTACAGTCACATGTATTCAAGGGTTACATGTCATTTTAAAACTGTACATTCACAAGTTTTTTTCTCTATAAAATCGTTTTGTCTATCCATCAAACTTATTGTGTCCCCATAGGTCTGATCAAATTTTCTTACTTGATCAATATATTTTTCAAATCAACTTATTGTATTTTATTATAGACATAGTACAACCAAGTTATTAAATTGAATTCTTTTAACTTGCCCTTGCTGTGATTAGATCTAAAATATATAATTTTTATTTAGATCAATAAAAGTATAAACTTCAAACATGCTACATATTTACATAATATAACATGCTAATTATGATGAATTCAAGTTCATCAATGATGATATCATTTAAAATCTATTACACTTTGTATTACTCGTACTTAGATAAGCGATGTTGATTTAATACTTGATTTACTGTTTATTATGAATAAAAGTAATGGAATCAAATCCATCTCCCCAGAAACACTCTTATTAGACTTTATGTTTCACATCAAGGAAGTTGACATTCATAAGACCACATGTTTGATATGAAGTTCAGATAATTGACCATGTATAAAAGTGTAAATAAAACATAGTACAAAAATAAGCTATTTAATTTAATTAAATTTAAGAAACAAAAAAGTAAGCAGACATAATAAATAATGGATAAATTTATTTCACTCCACATGATACTAAAGAAAATGTTTCCGCAATCTCCAAGTTTGTATTTAATTCACAGTAAAAATAGATACAAGATGTTAAAAATATATTATTTTATTATATGATATTTGAGTACAATAGTTTTAGATTCAGTATAAAAAATAAGATTTCGAATATAAATTGGAACAATTTTTTTACAATCAACATTTGCTACATATATTTGAGATATCATATTTCAGTACTGAATCTGAAATAATTAGTACTCAATTATCATATATTAATACCATATTTAAAATATTTTGTACCGATTATCACTAAATAAATTTCTTTTTATCATTAATATCAATTCAAGGTATATATGTTTTATACTCAAAAATCATATAGTAGTACCAATTTTGAAACATTTGGTACTCAAATATCATATATTATGTACAATATTTTCAATAATTTGTAGTACCCAATTTTTTCGGATAAAAACATATGGTCTCAGAGAGGTCTAAACATATTTTTCTATAGTTAGGAAGTCTAAACGCATAATATTTTTGACTAGAAACAAATTTATGTTTCGATCTAGGGCACCGACGAATTCACTTAGTAGTGAAAAGAACGAACGCACAACTCATATTATTCATACCAGTTATAAAGGACCAAGGATTATGTAATCACTCTTGCCTCTCAGTCTCCTCCAGTTTTAAACAATTCATTAGAAACTTTGATTTAGAGATTCTTATGGTAACAAATATAAATAATAAATATTTATATCATGAGTTTCAATATGTCTTTAAATAAATCACGCGCACAGAGACTTCTAGTTTTGTTTAAATATATTTCTTTCACGATAAGTCTTCTCCACAGATATTATCGGGGTAATAACAATTAATTCGTTAATTGATATAGACTATATAGTTGACTTAATAGAATTCTAGGTCGTATTATAAACTATAGAGTTAAAGACCACTACAATTGGTTATTCTAATAAAAATCTTTTTGATACACTGTTTCTGGTGCTAACATATCAATATAAAATAAAAACTAGATTTAGAAAATGTTTTTATTATATATAAATAAATAAAAATATTTATGGAAAATTGCATTATATCTAAAAACTTGTTTTATATTAAAAACTTAATATAATGCAGCTCGCGTTGACTCCAAACACCACTCAACACTCTGCCGCTCTATAAAAGAGGTCAGAAATTTCTTTGGAACTCTCATTCTTCACTCCAAACCGAAAACTCAGCCCAATTCCCGCATAAGTAAAAGTCCAACCTTTTCTCCAATTCCTGTACTCCTCGCAGAAATCGATCGAAAATCCTACCTCCGAATCAGAATCCAGTTTTTGAATCTCCAATTGGCTTGGAAATGGTGCGCGTGAGCAATAATTTGGTGGGTATTCTCAACTTCGTCACGCTTTTGCTGTCGATCCCCATAATCGGCGGAGGTATATGGCTTTCGAAACAAGCGAACACCGAGTGCGAGAGGTTTCTGGATAAGCCGGTAATCGCACTGGGGGTGTTCATTCTCTTGGTCTCGTTGGCTGGGCTTGTGGGTTCGTGCTGCAGGGTTTCCTGGCTACTATGGGTGTATCTGTTCGTCATGTTCTTGCTGATTCTTTCTTTTTGTTTTGCTTTACAATCTTTGCTTTTGTTGTGACGAATAAGGGCGCCGGTGAAAAGATTTCTGGCAGGGGGTATAAGGAGTACAGGCTTGGGGATTATTCGAATTGGTTGCAGAAAAGGGTTACTGAGCATTGGACGAAAATTAGGAGTTGTTTGGAAGATAGTAAGATTTGCCAGAAGTTGCTCGAAGATGGTTCCACCCCGGTTGAAGATTTTTATAAACAACACCTATCTGCTCTCCAGGTATGATTACTGTCTGAAATTTCATTCCTGCTTTTGTTAGCTCTGTTAGTCATATGCATGTTCTTGTGTTGTTGGTGAAGGGATCGGGATGATTTTACATTTGAGGTCTAATAGTGAATCAATTGTTATTTAAAGTCTAAATTATTGATATTATTTTTTTCCAGCGAGCATTTAAATGGCTTGTGTTTGTGGATATTATCAGATTTTTCCTCGGTACATATATTTTATAACTTGAGAAGCATTTTTAACGTGTTTTTTTTTTTTAAAAAAAAAGAGGAAAAGCGGATATTACAAAATAACTACTTTAAGCTATAAGTTTTGTTTCCCAAGGTGGCAATTTCTGAACATGTATTTATCCTCTGAAAAAAAAAGGAGGAATTTGTCAATGGATTTATGGTGACTGGTTAACATTTGTTTTGAAATCTTGGCTTTATTTCATTCTTAGGTAGTTATTGGTGGGAATTTGAAAAGTAGATTACTTTTTGTTCTATAATTATTATGTTTTCTTGGCCAATCATGCTCTTTAGGCAGAAAGGTGAATGCCTTTTATCCTCTTTTGACTCTGTGAGCCTAATAAAAGTTTTTTCTTTTATCCTATTTGTTTATGATCATGATAGTGGAAATTTGATTTGGTCACTGGCACTACTATGTGGCCAACTAGAAATAACGAGGAAAGCCAACGTAGTATATTGTGTGAGCAAAACTTATATATTCAAGAAAAAATTACATACGAAGTTTTCATTTAAGAGTTGTCTCTGCTCTGATCGTGATCCTTGGTGCCAATCATGATCAATTCAAATCGTGGAATAGGCAGGCGGAGTAGAGTTCCTGTGTTTTTCTTGCATTTTGGCTTGCCCATTGTTCTGCATACTCAGCTACCTTTATAGGCTTGACCTGTATGCAGTTCGTTTTACTGCTATATTTTGTGTAAATTCATGTTCTAAACCGGTCTGCTAAACTTTCTATCAGTCTGGTTGCTGTAAACCATCGAACGATTGCAATTTCCAGTACATTAGCCCCACAAACTGGAATTCAACTCCGGCCTCATCCTATGCTAATCCAGATTGCTTTCTATGGAAAAACGACCCAAGCTTGTGCTTTAACTGTCAAGCATGCAAGGCTGGACTTCTGGATAACATCAAAAGTGACTGGAAGAGGGTGGCTGTTCTGAATATCATATTCCTCGTCTTCCTCATCATTGTTTACTCTGTTGGCTGCTGCGCTTTCAGAAACAATAGAGAAGATAACTATGCGTGGAAACATTATTCGTGAACTGATCGATTGTGGGTTCGAGTAGATAACTGGTGTGAGAGGCATCATATGGATGTTTCTTACTAGAGAAACCCATCATAAAATTCACTCTATACCTTCGTTCGTTTTCAGTGGATTTATTGGTGCATATATACATGTTTGTTTTGATTGAATCTTTCTGTTACATTTCCTGTGTACAAAATATTTGATGGTACGGGTTTTTAACTTGTAAAAAGTTCGATACAACCATGTTTCATTTCGAACTGTGTAGCAAACTAGAATCATCTCCAAAATATGGAATTCTTTTCCAGAAATCAGAACCAAAATCAAGGACTTACAAGTTGTGAACCATGTGAAACTGAAACGAACAGCATAAGAAATTTGATTATATAATTATCGTATAATTAAATTTCATTAGTTTAATTGCTTTGTGAGATATAGTATTTCTCTTTTTTGAGCATTAAACTCTAAAGAAATAAATGTCGGTTTTAATCGGTTTCGTCGATTATCAAAACCAAAATCATTGGTCTTGGACCAGTGATTCGGTATAATATTATAACTCAATGAATGTGACTTTGTGAGGATTCAAATGAGTTTTTTGCCCCAATCCCTCTTGAAACGTTACTTCATCTATATGAGAATTTATAGACATCATAACCTTTATAATATTTATAATGGTTGTGCTCTGAAAGAAATATACGGTCAAACTAGTTGGTATTTTACTAAATTACTCAGAACTATTATTTAGTTTACAATTTACTTCATATATGAAATTAAACGTTTTGAGTTTTGTATAAAACCATTGTGAAATATTGAAATGAAGCTTTACCATATGGAAATTAAATAGGCGTCACAACCCTTGTGTTTTTCTATTTAAGTTGTTTACGTGCTGATGATGGATCAAGACTTGGTCATAGTAATTGAGTTTTTACTAAATTATCTCTAAAATTATTTAATTATCTATTGCCATTAAAGAAAGAATTTATACGACAAACTTGAGGATAACCTAGCTGCTAGGGCGTTTACATTAAATGGTTTAAACCAAAAAAGCTATGTTAGGATCAAGCGCTTACCACTAGGTCAAAAGCTATCATTAATAACCAATTTACAACATTATTTCCTGATAATGTGGCAGCGCAAAGTACAACTATTATATACGTTAGGGTTGAGCTATTAGTCCCATGAGTCCAAGGAGGGTATGTGTCTAACTGCTGGTATTGTCTCATTTTCCTTACAAATCAGTCTACCTATACCCAACAGATATAGTATTACTCGTTACGATATGTATCACTAGCATAAAAAGTTTATATATTATTTATTTAATTTGAAAGAGTATTCATATTCTATATCTAATTTTTAGTTTTTATTAACTAAACAGTAAAACCAAACCGAATTAATCAGATTATAATACAAGAAAATGACAAAGATATTGAAAGAAAATTATTTATGTTCCATCTTGTTTATTGAATCTGTTTCAATGAATAAAATATGGAATTTGAAAAATATTCAATTTCCTAAAGCATTGGAAACGTCTATTTAATTTTCAACACAAAAAATAATTGTTTCATTTTCACGGGATGAATTATGTATTTCAAACTTTCACATAGATTTTTGGTGCAAATGACTATATTTTCTTCATAGATTAATAAAGGAAATTTTAATAATGCTGTATTATTTTTCAAAATTTTGCCTCATTGACGTAGATGGGACGCATGTACCACTGACGGGGTTATAGGTTAGGAATAACTCTCTTCAGACGGTCTTACATGTTGATATCCGTGAGGTGATTATCGAATATGTCTTAATAATTTTAGTATGAAAATTAATATTTTTGTAATTACAAATAATATTTTTTCATAAATCGATCAATCATTAAAAATAATATGTTTTAAATAAAAATAATATTTTTTCATAAATAATATTTGTGAATAAAAGTAATATCTTTTCATGTCGTGATCCGTTTCACGAAATATGATCCATAAGACGGTCTCATATAAGTATTTTTTCCGAGGTTTAGACCGTGCAACTTCTACAAACATAAGGATTATGAAGTTTATTTTAATTTTAATGAGGTGAAATTTTTATTTTCTAGATACTTCAGTGAGTTTTTTATAAACAAAAATAAAAATAAAAACTCGATTAAAAATCGTATCTCAAAGAATTCATCCTCTCGGAGTCATTGATAAATGTTGAGTCAACTAAACGAACATATAAATAATAGCAATAATTGGAATGCCGGCTCATTATAGTATATATTTAATGTGCGACAAGACATCGCCTTATATTGACTTGATTATTCGCATCTACTATATATTTAGTTTTACAAGTATATAGTTAGTTTGAGAAGAACAAGAGGCGTGCTCCATATGAAACATGATTTCAAAAAATTCAACATATAATAATTAATAAATGAAAACTTCAGTAAAATAATGGGATGCAAAAGGAAAGTTATCATGGTTACAAGTTCAAATGAAACTACTTACTATCAACATGATTGGTTTTTCGTTCCTAGGTAACAAGATTATTCAAACAAATGTTAAGAATAATTCATACGTTTGGTTGATAAGAGAAATATTAAAATTAATTTCAACATCAGACAAAATTAGTATAGTGAAGGAAAGGTTACCAGCTGGAGATTTCAAACATATATATAATTGAGCTAGAAAAGAAGTGGACTGATAGAGCAAGAAACAGATCAGTTGAAGTGATTCAGCCCAAGAGCAGTTCGAATCAGATAAGCAGATCGATTGAAGTAGTTTAGATTAGTTGACTAGTTCAGTTGAGCAGAACATAACAGAGGAGAACAGATCGGCTTATCAGAACATATATTCAGCGTATCAGGAACAGTTCAGAAGTTAACTCGAGAAAATGCTCTGGCATTAAAGCCGTTGATATCTAAGGATACATCATTTACGGCAAGGAACGAAGTTCAAAGAAATGAGGAATATCGAAAATTACCTTCATGAGCTTAAGAGGAGCATAACGCATAATGCTTAGTACTATTTTTTGAAAGCTATACATGAACAATGAAATGATCTATCGTATTTTTTCAGGAATGCTACGAATAGAACTAACGTGAATACCAGCCATATTTATTATGATGGATATTCTTGTAATAGTCGAAAATTCAAAAACAAAAAATAACAAGTCAATAACAAAAGAACGTACAAGAAAAGTTACAGAGATGTGAACAATCGATCTGTCATCATACTCAAAATCATTAGCTCATACTTACTGAGATATCAGATCAATTAAGATCATTCCGAGCATTAAAATTATTTGTATTCATGTGTTCATTGTAAAATGACAGAAGAGTGTTTCTGTTCAGACTAAGTGTCTAGGAGTTTTAGCTCAGATCGTGTATACTGAGTTGGAGTGAGTTTGTACAATAGGATTGTGCCAATCAAATTCTTCTAGTAAATTCTTCTGGCAACAGAGGAAGGGGGACGTAGAATCTTAGTATTCGAACTTCCAAAAATAAATTCTTTGTTTTATTTTTTTCTATTATTTTCTAAATCTACTGTTAAATCAAGTTGTTTCCGCACATATGTGGCCTGAGATAACATACCAGACATGTAACCAAGTTGACCTGTTAAGTCAGATCAACTTGTTTTTAAAAACTTTAAAGTATTTATTCACCCTTCCTCTAAACACATTCTCAGATCTTATCAAGTTGTATCAAAGGGGGGTTTCTCGGTCTTTAACTCAAATATTTAAAATGGCTTATTTCCATAAAATCCTATGTATTCAAAAGAAGAATATGATGGTCTAATGAAGATTCTGAAAGCCAACACTGCAGTAGCAATCACTTCTGGAGCACCTCTATTGATTGAAAAATCATGAATAGAGTGGACTACTGAGGATAAGAAAATGGCTAACATCGACAAAATAGCTAAGGATATTTTTCACAAAAATCTTGATAAGAATATGTTTAGTAAAATTAAAACTTGGTCTTCTGCCAAAGAAATTTGGGAGAAACTAACCCACCTATATGAAGGAAACGATCAGACCCGGGAGAATAAGCTAATTGTAGCCATGCAGAAGTTCAACAACATGAAAATTAAGCTTGGAGAAACAATGAGCGAATTTGATGAAAGATTCAGCAGCATCGTAATAGAGATGCTGCTGCTTTTAACTTATGAGTTCAAGCTTGGAAACATTAACAGAAGGAGATCAATCCACATCTCAGTCGACGACCAAATCTCTAGCTGCTTCAGATGGAACACCAATGAAGTCAGTTGAACAACTGAGCAACGATGCTATGTCCCTCTTCGTAAAGGAGTTTGTGAAAGTACATGAGGGGGAATCAATCTGCTTTCAAAATTTCAGTAATATCAATCAAAAGAATGAGTCAAGCACTACTGATTTTCTTGTTTTAATTGTGGCAGGATAAGGCACTTTTACCTCAAGTTGCACCAAGCCAAAGACGGATAACAGGAAGTCATCTGGACGAAGAAGATCTAAGAATGACAAGAGATAGTTCAGAAAGAAGAGAGATCAGAAGGTGCCAGTAGCAGAGAGAACAAAAGAAAATGGGATGAGGTAGAAACAGATGAGTCCATATCAATAGACTCGTCAAGTGAAAAGAAAGAAGAAAGTTCATTGTCCGAGGCAGATGACAACCTCGACATTGATGAGATATTCGATTTATCTTATGATGAATTTAAACATGATGATCTTATCATAGTACAGAATGAGATGGTAATCAAGTACAAAAGACTTTACAAACATTTGAGAAAGTCAAAGCTAAACAAAAGGCCTAACTGACAAGTCCGATGAGTTGAGTTGTTCTCAGCTTGAAGAGTCAGCTAGCTACTGACGGAAACTTAAAAATTGCAACTCGAATCCGAAGTGATGCTTACTGATAGTCAAAGATTAAATCAACTAGTAAGCACATGGATGAAGTCATCTATTTCGTTGAGCATGATGCATGAGATACAAAAGCATGCCAATGATCGAAATGGCTTAGGCTTTAATACGAATGAATGTAGTCGAGCTAAAACAAGTACTGATCCATTCTGGGTAAGACAAATTTTTATTCATAAATTTTGTCAAAACAAGCACGACACATGAACCTAAAACGGTAAGCCCATTATTCAAAACTCTCGTAGACACCATGGTATTGGTTATAGAAAAACCTGAAAGCTCTAGGCCAAGCTGGCTCACCACAGATGAAGCAAGGTTGAAAATAAATCTTGTTTCAAATAAAACTTGTATGGTCATGGTCAGTAGAGGCACAACTTTAAGTGGTTAAGAACAATCAATACTATAACTGTAAACCTGTTCAGAAGAGATACATGCTCATTGGAGGGCTTTTTTTATAAATGCTGTAAAAAAAAAATACAATTTTAAAAATAATGTAGATGTGGGAGGTTTACAAAAATAACGTAAAACGCTATCCCAAACAGCGGACGATGCAAAATATTGCAGCGTCCGCTCATGACAATAGCGGACGCTGCTGTCAAAATTTTTTTTTTAATATTTAAAAAAAAAAAAAAAAAAAAAAAA
>KV005645.1:556062-640144 GCA_001598015.1 Dorcoceras hygrometricum
AAAAAAAAAAACTAACTAACTATCTACCTTTGACTGCAGCGTCCGCTGCAGTCATGAGCGGACGCTGCAAATTGCAGCGTCCGCTTTTTTTACTTTTCTTTTTTTAAAATATTAAAAAAAAAAAATTCAAAAAAAAAAATAAAAAAAATAATAATAATTTTGACAGCAGCGTCCGCTGCTGTCATGAGCGGACGCTGCAATATTTTGCAGCGTCCGCTGTTTGCGATAGCGTTTTACGTTATTTTTGTAAACCTCCCCCATCTACATTATTTTTAAAATTGTATTTTTTTTTTACAGCATTTATAAAAAAAGCCCTATATGACTAAGAGAAAGGCCCAAACAGATGGTTGTTCAGAATGTGTCTCGTTCATCATGATATTTATCTGCACCTACCTTTTGAGCACACACTGCGTCAAAACCTTACAGGTAATTCAAGTGTGGTTCCGGAAAAGAATAATCCAATCTGACCCTGATAGATATGGCTACCAAAATTATTTATTCTATAATTGCAGGGAAGACATATCCAGCTGTTGAAGAGTCAGTTTGGTATCTAGACAGTGGATGTTCTAACACATGACTGGAGATGCTAAAATGTTGACATAAGTCATACGATGCGACTGACCAAACATAAATATTGGTGATAATTCTAAAGGTAGAAATGTGAGTAAAGATAAGATTATCCACATTAATATAATTATCATAAATATTCTAGTGGCTGAAAGCATGTGTTATAATTTGATTAGCATCAGTCAATTATGTGATGTTTGGTATAATTTCATAAGCACACTTGCATTGTTAAGAATCAATATGGCATGACTCTACTGGTTGGACAACGATATGGAAATACATATAAAAATATCTGGTCCAATCAGTCATTTTCTGAATCAACGTGCTTTATTGCTAATCTTTCTAAATGTTGTTTGCCGCGTAAGAAGTTGAATCATCTGAATCTCAAATCTATTATCAGTTTGAGTAAGCATGATTGGTCACCGGTCTACGCAAAATCGACTTTTCAAAAGAAAAATTTGTTCAGTACGTCAGCTAGGTAAGCAGGTCAGATCAACTTTTAAAAACAAAAGGTGTAACTTATCTTCCCAAAGCTTGGAGTTATTGCATATGAACTTATTCAGTCCGACTCATGTAATGTTTTAGGGGAATGAAGTACACTCTAGTTATTATCGATGATTACTTAAAACTTAATTGAGTAATATTTTTAAAATTAAAGCCTTTGAATATAATGATACATCATTTACGGCAAGGAACAAAGATCAAAGAATTGAGAAATATAGAGGATTATCTTCATGAGCTTAAGAGGAGCAGAGTGCATTTAGTTCTTAGTACTATTCTTGGAAAGCTATTCATGAGGCATTAAATGATCATTCTAATAAATAGCCATAAATTCAAAATAAAAAACAGCTAGAGAACAACTAGAAACGAACAAACAAAGTTACAAACAATTGAAGGCCAAAGTAGAATCACATAGATCAGTGAATGATGACAGAAAATTTTAAATTGAAAACCAAAGAAGAATCACATAGATCAGTGAGAAAAAGATCACATAAAGATTTCATATCGTACTTAGGGGGTGGTAGATGAAGATCAGCCACCGCTCGGATTATTATTTCTTGTGAACTTAAATTTTGTTTTTGCAGGATTTTGCTCTGCTTTTACTATTTGGTTGATTTCTATGCTATTTGGTTGATTAATGTCAATGGATGTGATGTGGGGGAAAGGGGACCAACTTTCTCAACAAACGAGGTGATGTGCGTTAATAATAAGGTGAACGTGAATAATGATCGCGAAACGGCAGAAATTCCCATTTTAAAAAAATTATGTTACTAAAAAGAAGATCCAATTCATAAAAAAAAAAAAAAAAAAAAAAAACCACTAAAAAAAAAAATTTTAAAAGTTTCAATATCATTACCATAAAAACTGCTTCACGATGAAAATAATAATAATAATAATAATAATAATAATAATAATAAATATGGATAGATTAGATACACTTATTTATGCTAGGAGGTAGTTCTAACTTGTTTAGTTGTGTTCACGTCCATGTTATAACACATTTTAATTGTTAAAACCAGTGAGTGCAGTGTTATATGCCACGTCATTTAGCACGTTCAAACGGTTAATCAAATTTTTTTTTTCACTCGCCAGCTGGCGCGTGCAATGCACGTGCCAACATTTTGTACTGCGTGTGCACAACACGTGCAGTGAAACGCGTGTGGTAGGCCAGCAAAGTCTGGCCCACCCTATTATTAAAATAAATTAAAAAATTTAAAAGTGTTTACTTATAGTCGTTTCATATCCTTTTTCAATAAAAAATATTTAAAAAAAGTAAAAAAAATGCAGAAAGTGAGGTTGAATTTTTTTTAAAATTGTTTTTTTTTTAGTAAATCCCAACGACTAGTGAAAAAATTAAAAACATTGATATAATTAAAAAATTAAAAAACAATTCTAATATAAATAAAATTGATATTTTGAAATAAATAAATTAAATCCCAACGGCTAGTTAACGGCTATGTGAGTAGAAAAAGAAAAAATAATTCTATATATACCAATTCACAAGACTTGTGGATATGGCATGCGTTCTTCGGGGTCGCCGATTCACGTAATGATATTAACGTGTTATACGAATCTCCCTTATTCAATACCGTATTGCAGTGAACTGCAACAGATATTAATTTCACGGTGAACGACACTCTATATACAAAAGGTTTATCTAATCGATGGAATATATCCTAATGTGCTACTTTCGTGAAATCTTTTCCTTGTCCGGAAGATCGATAAGGAGATTATTTAAAGAAAGACAAGAGTCTGCAAGAAAAGATGTCGAACGGACATTTGGGGTCCTACAAGCTCGTTGGACAATTATTAGAGGTCCAGCTCGTTATTGGTACAGGAAAAAATTAAGGCATATTATGTTAGAATGCATTATTTTACTCAATATGATTGTTGAAGATGAGGGAGGTCATGTGACGAATTGGAACGGAGATGACGGTGATGAACAAGTTCAACCGATTAATGGATCAACCTGAGGATTTCGTGATTACTTACGAAGTAATTTCAAATTGTGACAACCAATTGCATCATCAACTTCGTGACGACTTAGTTGAGCATATTTGGGCACAACATAGCAACAATATTTAATTTACTATTTTATGTGAATTATTTTATTTTTGTTGCATGTGACATTTTTCGATCTTATACTTGTTTATTTCAAATTAAATAAATGATATTCTACAAATACTTAAAATACTAATAATATAAATAAACTTAATGTAATCATATATACATGGTACATAAAGTAAAAATATATTAATTTAATGTGAAATTGAAATGATAATGATTGAATGGACAGTGGACCCGTAAATAAGAAATGTTAATGTTAAAATGAATGTAAGAGAAATAGAGTGTTAATATAATATATATGTGGTATGTAACCTCATGATTTGTGATGAGTTGATGAGTGCTACAACGTGAACGGATGCGGGTACCCTTAGGAGAATGCAATGCTCACTTCGAAGCCTCGGAAAATTGACTAAATTACAAAAATACAACATAAATAACAGGAACAAAGAATATTAACAAATTGTTCTCATTATGTACCTTCTCTTATTTTCTACATACAATGCCAAAATGTAAACCTGGCACTTAAAAAACCACACAAAGTGTAAAATGAGCAGAGTTCAACAACGTTCATCTGTTCTTTTGCAAATCAAAGGAGAAATGAATTTCCTCAGTATACACAATTCAAAATGTACAATTTTGTTATCAAAGAATTATTCTTCTAGATGGCTCAGCAAGCCAAAAACTTGAGGAGTCCAACCGATCTTCAGCAACTCCTTCCAGTTTCGACAGATCGGTTAAAAGAACACAGCCACCTTCGTCCCTCGCTCTGAGAAGTCGAGCGCCTAAAGCTCGACCTTGAACATCTAAGCAACTGATTCTGCACGCCACAATCTGTCGCCCTTGAAACCAAAGAATTGCTAACATCTGGAGATCCCATGCATAAACTGGGGTTGAGTTTCAAAGTATGAAACCTTCGGCAACTCAAGGATCGGAAAGAACCAAAAGGAGAGAGTGGAACACAGGTAGCATCCGCATTACAAAACGGGGTTTCAACGGACGTGGATTCTGGTATTTCTACGGCACAAGCACAAAAGGGCAGCGATAAACTCTTTCTTGCAATTTCCTTGATCATAGGCTTTGTGCCTTCAAGCTTGCTGAAAGAAACTATACCATGACGGCATAGAGGACAAGGGATGGAACCAGGTGGCCCATAAGCCGCCGTGGACGTTGTATTGGTGGAACAAAGATACAAGGCACAATGAGTGCAGAATTCGTGGAAACAATCTGTACAAAAGTATAAATGAATAATAATATTAGAGAACAATAACGCCGCACCAATTCCTTTTTTCAATGCTCAAGTTTCTCTCGTTTTACAAATGCAACAATTGCCATGTTTTTTGTTTTGAGCTTCTCTCCTTTTACAAATGCAACAATTGCCATGTTTTTTGTTAAGAGGAACTCAACAATTAAAAAGACAAGGAAACTGATATTACCATCAGCAGCAACAGTGCACTTCCTCTCCAAGCAAACAACACACGGGTCTAAGCAAGTTGGCGGCGAGTCATTGCTCCTCCAACCACATTCTCTGAAATCCACAAATAAAAAGCGATTCTAATGTGTACAAAAACTAAGCCAGTGTATATGGTCTGTTTGAAAAAAAAACAGGTATCACTGGGTTCCTAATCCTAAAATTTGTCCCTACTAAGAGAAATTTGTTTATTCAGAAACTCGAGCGGAACATTGCAACTTTCACTCACCTAGCAATCTCAACGATACTCATAAGTGGGAGACAGAGATATAGTGAAGAACTAAATTTTGGTTGGACTTCTTGCCGTTGGCTAAGAGTGTCCTCAAGCCAGTCTTTATGCCAGGAACGAGCAACCATCAAAGGAGTCCATCTACCGACATATAGAGTGGAATATTAACATTAAATACAAAATATTGTCAGTACAAATTCTCAAACTTGAAATAGATATACCAATTCAAGAATGCATTGATTATACAATGCAACAAGCTTCGGTTAATACAACATATTTGCAAAACTATGAAATGTCACTATAGTATATGAAGTATAAAACATAAAGGCCATACAGACATGGAGATTTTGGATATGGACTTTCCCATGAAATGTTTTCTTATACAAACATTTTCATGTCATCATTTTTTACTCGAGGAATGTCATAAACTTGAAAAAAACACTTGGGAATATCACAAGATTTAAAAATTGTGTTTGAAAGTTAGAATTCTGGCATACATACCCGTTTGCATTTTCCGTTGTTAGACTGGCGCCCCTGGCTATCAAAAGCTGAAAATAGAGCCAAAAAGATGTCATTGGTTGAACCGATTTCTATAAGATGGACAGTGGAATCTCATCGGCGACCAGATAAACTAACCTGACAACATTGCAAATTACCACCACATGCGGCATAATGAAGTGCTGTGCTTCCAGAACCTGCAGGGTAATCATTTTGCACTCTCAAGAATAAAAATTTTAACAAAAAAGCACATATAACTCTATTAATGAACAGATGCTACCAAGTCACTTGTTCGCAACAGATTGAAGGAGCACATACATGCAGGTCATTCAAACTACTCGATACCCCGTGAAACAGTAAGAGTTGAGATGAATGTACCAACTAAAGAAACAGAAAGCTAAAAGAAATGGCACACGCAATAAGAAGAATGGTGGATACTAGAAATCATAAACCCTTGATTCAGGTGTAATAATCTTAGCTTAAGTTTAGGATCATTAACAAAGAAATGGGAGAAATCGATCTCACCAATCAAATCAATAGTAGTCCCATCTTCCAACGTGACGTCGGTAAATGATGCCCCTAAATCAAGAAGGAGATGAACTGTTTCGACATGCCCGTTCAATGCAGCCATATGAAGAGCTGTGACACCACCATCAGCAGGTCTGTTGATTACTCTATATAGTGCACTAAGAGAAACAAGGGAATCATTTATACTCAGGTAATAGCATAAAGGAAGGTACAAACTAAAAAAAAATATCTACTTTGTTTACCCTTCATCAAAATCTGGACTAGATTTATTGTTCTTCGATCTTTTACTTGAGATACTACAGAAATTAGGGATGCTAGGAACATAATCAGCAAGGAGAAGCCGGATGCACTGGGAATGACCGTTCAGAGCAGCTAAGTGGAGGGCGGTTGCTCCGTTCAGATAATCAACTCTGTGTATCTAAGAAATAATCACGACTTTATGATTTTTTCCCCACAAACTGGAACACAACACATCAATATGTAAGAAAATACATAAAAAAATAACCACAAAATTTTACGTACACTAGCTCTATGGAGAATGAGAGTCTGAACAACCTCCCAGTGACCAAATTGACAAGCTTGCATCAGGGCAGTCTGCCACCACAAAAGCAAATAAATCAAGTTTATCAATTCACACCAGAAGTATCAATTTATGTTACAGTGATGGTTCAGATATTTACGAAATTAATGCATGAGGCACCAAGTAATCCTCATTTGTGTATACGAATTTTTAGGAACTTACTATCACAAGTGAAGAATCTGAAGGTACCATTCAAGCAATGAGAGAAGTAGAGATTAAGGACCAAGATCATACCTGCCCTCGGTAGTTCCTGAGATTTATGTCAACCCCAGACTCGAGCAAGAGCGAGACGATCTAGATTTAAGAAACAATCATCATATACATATCAATGTC
Source organism: Dorcoceras hygrometricum (assembly GCA_001598015.1). Classification (NCBI taxonomy): domain Eukaryota; kingdom Viridiplantae; phylum Streptophyta; class Magnoliopsida; order Lamiales; family Gesneriaceae; genus Dorcoceras; species Dorcoceras hygrometricum. Next base: position 562,834 of record KV005645.1, read on the forward strand.
TAAAGTTTATTACATAAACTACTTTTATGATTGAATCTACCTGAAACAAAAGTGTTTGGATGTAAATCAAAAAACTCACATCAAACTAAATGAACTTGTACCTCATTATGACCATGAGCGGCAGAATAATGCAATGGAGAATTGCGAACCCCAAATGTCGAATACCTCGCGAGACGGGGATTATAGTCCAACAATGCCTTGGCTTCTTGGAGATCCCCATCTCTTGCTGCTGAGACAAGACGCTCCCCGGATGCAGAACATCCAAAAGATTTACCCACAAGGCTCAAAAATCTCATCTTGACACACGTGAATCCAACAATTATGAAATCAAGATACTTAATGAAACTAAGGCTCCCTTGCTTCAGAAATTATACATCTGTTCCTTAATTTAAATGAATGAAAAGGAAAGTATATACATCAGTTATGCTTGTCACTACTCCAGACTGTTATTGCTTGATCTGCGAACCATCCCAGGAATCTCGATATTATAAACTTTCCGCACTCATATTCCATAGTTTCCACCTACATAAACAAACTCTGAACTAATCCTCACCTGTGTACATACTAAAAAGTTTGTTTCAGCTGTCAGAATCTCACGCTCTAGGATTGATGATTCAACAATGTTTGAAATCTTGAATTTGGAAAGAAAACAAATTTGACAAGCATCAAACAACATACGCATCACCAACTTGATATTCGTTAAATGTATGGGAATAAAATATTTTATCTTTGGCAAAACAGGTTTCGGTATGTTGACAAAGACAGGTTTCTGTATCTTGATTAAGACAGCTTTCTGTATAACTAAATCGCCAAACGAAATTGTAAAGCTTCCTCTAAAGATGATGAAAAATTTCAGACACCCATCTCCCTCTTTCCCCTCAAAAGTCAAGATTCTGCTCAACTGCTCCCAAAAAATTTCCCGGAAAATAGAGACATTCTTCAAAACCCACCTCCAAGCTCAAAACTTGGCCTAGAAATCAAGAACACCCAGCAGCTAGGTCCCTATATTTTCCGGGAAATTCAGAAAAAAGAAATAACGACAAGATTCCAAGAGTCACAAGGTTTGGCCGAGGCCAAATTCCTCCATCCCCACAAATCAACCCAAAAATAGCATTGCTTTTGTTTCGTTTTGGTATTTCTTTTCATTAATAAAAAACTTAAAAATATTAATGACAGACAATCATCCCAAAAAAATCTCTGTTTCCCTACTTCCAGCCTAATATTCTGTGTCCACAACAGCTAAAGTAACCCAAATTTTGGCTTGTAATTAGGTGTCACCCCAAATAATCGGCAGATATTTAAATACACGATAATTGTAATTAAATTTGATTATTATTAGTATTTGTGGGTTAGCTCATATAATATTTATCTTGTTTCATGGCAACCCAGCTCACAACAACTAAAGGGCATTGCTTAAAAAGACTAATCATGGATGCACGCTCGATCTGAATAAAATAAATATCAAATTTTGTAAAATATAAGATTTCATCCAAACACAAAACGATCTTCTTACAAACATAACCAAATCCAAGTGATTAATATTACCTTTAGTCACATGGTGGACCACTTTCCTTGTGTTGTATTATTAGAAAATCGATTAATACAGGATGATAATATTTCAAAAATTTACAAAAACTAGCTAGATAAACCTTGACAACATATCAACAACAATAATATAATTAATAGGAAGGTTGATCATCTTATTTCGGCTTCCGATTTTTCAAGTGGAGATGATTGGATTCTGATCAAGTTGCTTCACAAATATTATATAAATATATCTCCGTCTACATTTGGTCGCTGCTACACTCTGGAGGGAAACCCTGAGGGAATCGCTTTCCATCGGTGCAGTAATCGTACACCATATGTGTCTTTTGCACCCATTTGAGCCTCTCTTCGCCATTGGGGTCCAGCTTCTGGGACAGCCAAGGCCTGTCTTCTTGGTCGGAAGAAGCACCACAAGCGGTGGCCGCGGCGGAGGAGACGACGCAAGCATCTGCATGGAAGTTCCTGTATGAGGCGGTGAAGGGAGCTTGAGTCCAGTCGGTCTTGATCAGGCCGCCTCTTGTGGCCCATTCATCCGCGTTCCAGATGCTCGAGTAGAGCTTCATCGGTTGCGTATTGGGGAATGGGACTCCATTATTCTCCATGTTCTTGAATTCTCGCAATGGTGTGTTGTCTACTGAGAAGCTAGCATGTGATATATTATTCTATATTAAATATTACAACCACAGGAGATATTGTGGATGAAAAAGATGAAGTGCATGTACTCACATAATAGTCTGAGGATTCCAGAGAATGGAGTATGAGTGAAAGTCGGCCGTAGGATCAAACCACAGACGAAACTGCTGCTCTCTGTCCCCTTTGCCCTGCGTATACACATTAGTATGAACTGTGTACGGCTCCCCGCTTGTGTTCCCCAGAAACTCGAAGTCTATCTCATCATGATTCACACCTCCCGACGACAACTACATATATATTGCACCTATCATTAGTTAAGTTCACATATAAAACGAATCGATATATCAGATTTGGATACATACATAAAAGGCAGTGACTGTTCCGGCGGAGTTTCCAGGAACGAGCTTGAGTTGCATGTCGATGATCCCGAACATGTAGTGGTTCTTTGATTGGAAACCGGAGCCGGAGTAGTTGTCGAGTGAGAGGGTGAGAAGCTCGCCGCCGTCGAGGATGTTGGCCCGCCCTTGGCCCCAACTGATGTCGAAATCTTGGTAATAGTTGCTGCAGATGCCCACCGCTGAAATGCTCAGAAATGACCACAAAAATACAACCAGTGAACCCATTTTTTATGCAGTTTTCTCTGTTCCCTCTTCGACTCGGTGTTTAAATAGGGCGTATCAATGCATGCCAAGATGACATGTGGAAGCTGGCTTGGTGTATGTACGATGTATTGGTTTTGTGTGTGTGTGTGTTTGTGTGGATCAATATATTCATTTATATAAAGAATGATGATTTTGGTGGTTTTTTTCGTTTAAAAAAGTAAAAAATTCAGTAAACCAAGTGTTCACTGTGGTTTTTTTCTCACGTAAGAGCACTTTCCTATTCATATTATGTGATATATCTTGATTCGGCGCATGAGTTAATCTTTAACACTCATTCATGCATGCACGGAGGTATATTTGATTAGCTCGTTCAGATTAATATTGGTGGTACATAGTATATACAGCACCAAATATTAGACATGAAACAGATATTATCCGATGGTAATATATCTCTGTAGAAGCAAAATTTTGAGCAAATTAAATATTTTCCATCCTTGAAAAACAAGGTGGTAGAGTTGCGGACAGCTAGCTACCACCGGATAAGCACAAAAATATAAGAAGTAACTGAGTACAAACATGTGTCAATTCAATGGAACTGGGATTCATGAACATCATTGATAGTCTATATATATATATATATATATATATATATTATTTATGTCTGCAGTTAGAGGGGAGGGGTACATGGTTCTTGAAGTTGGGAACTTTTTATTGAAAGCCTCTGCCGATGCAGGATGCTTCTTTTTGTCCAAACATCGGATCTGATGTCATGTGATATGCTTTAAACATCACGCACTCAACATAGGAATCATATCTTTATTATATATACTGACCTCTTAAAATATTAAAGCAAATATAAACTTCATTTGCGTAAAAGATTTGGGCGAGAATGAGAAGTATCAGAGATATTGGTCATATTTTTAGTATGTTAGAAGAAACTAGTGTGGGTGTCGCGCAGAATTAACCAAGAACAGTAAATTAATCCGAATCATTTAAAACAGAAATTCGAGTTCTGATAACCAATTCGATTGTACAACACCGTTGAGAAGAAATATTGTCAAAGACACCGAAGTCCTAAGAAAATGAAAGGAAGCCACACGTTGATGCTGATATGAATTCGGAAGACAGATAAAAGGAGAGAGTACAAACCAAGTTAAGAATGAGTTTTCTCAGTAAATAACTTACTGTACAGGTGAGTGTACATGAAATCTTGAGTGTTAGATGAAACAAAGACCGAGCGACTGAGATTTCCATTTTCAGGATGAGATCTACTCATCTTCTAACTCTACAATCTGTGCTCTCCTTTCAGCTGCTTTCTTCCTGATAAAGATGCCCCACCTCATTGCGGCCTTGATCTTCAGCCAACCCACGAATGCCTTGCCAGAACCAGATCGAGGCGTTCGATCCTCACCATAACTGAAGCTAGTAGATGGTGACGGGGTGTAAGGAGGGAAACTGTATCCATCTTCATTCACATTTATAGAGGCATTGCCTCCCATGTTGAAAAGGCGAATCAAATCCTGCATTTCTTCATTCTCGAGCAGTTCATGGCTCTTTAAACGAATTTCATCTTCTGACAAGAAGTCATCTACACCTTTTTCTCGGTTACCGGACCAGTCGTCGAAAGGGTTCATACCAGCAGCTTGGAAGGATGACTGAGGAGGGCCGAGGGCAAGCCCAGTCCGATTATCATATGTGGCACTTTGGATTTGATTTGAAAGATTGAGTGGCTGGTTGTGCTGAGTGAAGGAGCCTGAAACAAAATTGGAGCGGGAACTGGGGGGATACTTGATACCCATGTTTTCATTGTAACTGGGACCTGTATTGATGTCGATTAGATCGAACACAAAGTGCATAACAGGATGATATTACGAGAATATATCTCACAAATCGTTCGTAATCTAGCCACATAATGCCTGTCCTAATGAAGCAGACTATTTTTGGCAATAAAATAGTCCGATGTATTTGGTCACTCAAATTTCATTCGCATAGAAATAGAAAATGGGTGGAATGGTGGATCAATCTACTTTGAAAAGAGGAAACAAACATGCAAGTGAGATGCGAGCCTTCAGATTTTAATCAAATTAGAATAAGGGACCAATAGTAACAAAATTCAAATTTAATTGTCCATAAGTATATTATTCGAATCACGGTGGCATTGTTAATTATCCACCGGAAAAAAGAGACAGGTTTCTGTCTGATGCTAACCTCCAACCAGCATGCTTGAATCCACTAATGAAGGCTCAGAAAGAACTGATACCGGCATTCTTTGTGGTGGTAGCTGACTATTCAAGGAATTTGGGTAATTGACTGGGCCCAAGGGAAGATCGTTTGTGGACGTGCTTGACTGCTTGATTTGCTTGAAGTTCATCATGGATTTTCCATCATACTCAACAACTTGATTCCAATTCTCATATGCTTTCTTAACCCAGCTGTCCACGTGTACCTACAGATATAATAAGATAAAAATATTGCATCTATTAAATAGTCTATTCATGGGACCATGAGGGATTCATTTTACAAATACATTAATCTTCCATGTTCTGCCCTGAGAATCCAAAGTGCATAAGACAATCAACAAGGCAAAAGCACTTGGAGAATGCACCAAACAAGATAACTTCCTAAGATACTACAACTGCAGCCACAACGAGTGTACCATGAATACCAGAAAAGGAGCGACAGTCCAAGATTTCTAAACTATTGGTTCACTTCAATAAACACTAAATGGAAGCTAGAATAACAAAATGGTACAATCATAACACTATGAGTCGTCATTATGCAGCATGAAATTTTCAACCACCAATGAACAAAATACACGCGAGAAAGATTATGTCTTAAGGATATTTTAAAGGCTCATGACTTAAAAAAAAAAAAGAAATAAACTTATCGAAAGTTGGCAAACCTTCTGGCCATCAGAAAGTGAATCTGCTGGATAATATTGATCATCTGTTATGAGGCCACTCAGCTCGAAGATATTATTAAAAACAACACCTATACTTCTTGCGTCCTCTGGATAGTACACATAAAGCTTTCCACTCAAGACACAAGTCTTTGCATGCTCTAGAAGGGCATCCCACATCTTATTTGACATACCACTACCGAGTATCTGCCAACACCAGATCCTCAATCAAGCAAACAATAATTTCTTTTCTTTTCTTTTTTTTAAAAAAACAGAAAATTAATTTCCAAAAAACAAATAACTGCAATGACTTACATTCCTCAACTTTTGGGAGTCCCTGACCACAAGCCGAAGGAAATCCTCCACAGTAAATATTCCCTCTTTATTAAGCCTCTTGTGAAAAGATCCATCCTTCCCAATCTTCTCCAATCTCCATACCTCATCATTCAAAGCAGGTGGGTAGTGTTTCTTATACACTATCAAGAGAAGAAAACACATCCATAAATATCCAAACACAGCAAGCCCAAACATGGTATAGTCAAGCCAATTATGGCCTCAAAACATCAAAACATGATCCAATGAGCGTTTGGAAAGTATAAGACTGAAAACACGCAAGTTGAATATTTTGGATTTTATCAGCAGATTCACTGACATCCAGAAAATTACTACAATGATGCAGTTATTAGCATTGACTAGAAATACAAATCGACACATGATTTTGAAATGCTTCAGGTAATTTACCCTCCATATAACTTGTTTATGCTTATCGACCTTCTCTCTGTGTGTTAGTAACTGCGCAATTTACCTTCTCTAACATGGCATATCAATCTATTAATTATTTTAGCAACACTGTATTTTACCATATAAATGTCAACATTCTTATGATATTACTGCTAAAACAGAAAATTAAATCTCCATACATTCTCCTCGATGATCTTTAACAGTAAAAGCTTCCGTCTTTGCCTCCCGTATGCGAATGCCCTCGCAATATCCTGATGCAACCTTCAAGCCAAGTCTAAACTTCCTGCTTCTTATCCAACTTGAATTATCAGTAAATGTGAGATCCCCAAGAGTTCCGACACCTTCCTTGAGGACGACCTGGGATTCCCCAGTCAACAAAGGTCTCTTTCCCTCACGCTCTTTCACAATATGACTTTCAAACTCTTCAGCATTCCAATCCTCATAATCTTCATTATTGAAGTCACCTTCCAGAGTAACTACGTCCAGTTTTACATAAGATTCAGGTCCAGATGTCACCACATGGCCAGTTTTATGATCAATTAGCACAACATGGATTGCAGCACCCTGCTCTCCTTCTACTTTACCCCCTGTGAAAAGCGGGAGAGAAAGCCTGGACTTGAAGTGAAGCTGCAAGTTTCTTCCATCTGGCCCTTCAATTCGTTTCGGCGATGACCTGAATTCTCAATTTCTTATAATAACTTATAGAATAAATGAAGCTTGAGTACTGCATTTATGAAAAGCACAGGTGGAACACAAACAGGCCAGAAACTAACCATAAATGCTCTATATACGCTTCCTGTGTATTTTGACCAACAAATGATTACCACGGTTTGTTACACTACATGTGATTAAAAATTGACTGAAATTTCTTAATGACAGAGTTAACTACATGAATTATTTCCCAATGCACATATAGAAGGAAACCAGCAACAGATAAAATTCCTAGATATTATTGAATTTGAAAATTTTTTGCTCATTGATGAAGGAAGAAGTCAGTAATGAGAAAAGCCAAACTACTACACTAATTTCACTCAGAAGTTTACCTATAAGAGAAATTTGACTATATAGCTACAACTACAAGAGAAGCGTCACAATTCACAATTGTGATTATGTGACTGACACAGCCACTTGAGTTCCTATGTACGACAAAAATATAAGTTCCTATAAGTGGTCGAGACACAAATTTGCGGAAGGCGTGAAGGAAGAGTTAGTCTACTGGATGGGTTTAAAAACAGCAGCACTCGTGGATAACAAATGATTATTGTTAATCTTTTTCAGAGAGGCTTTTTGCATGCTTAATTTATGATTATTCTTGCAATTATCATAGGCAACATAATGTATTAAATGAAAGCATGGAAAAAGCATAGTTTGTAAGCATAACTTTAATGGAATATTAATTACCAAAGGGAGCCGGAGCCAGAGTCAATTTTTAAAAATTGTAGACCATCTGTTAATGAATTCCACTAGACTCATTAACAAATGCAAAAATGATATAACAAAGAACCAGATTTTTTTTTTGAAACACTACCAAGCCATTGCAATTCCATTGGTGGCTTGTGAAACAAAATAAGCAATTAACTAACCTTCCTTCAATTCTGGCAGGGCCCATCTTGGCCAATGCTCGTTCAATTTCTTCACTAACCTGTCAATGACAAACTTGTTGATAAGGCAAAGCTTCTCAATAACTCATCAACAATGATGTATGCCACAAAGAGAAGTTCCAAATTTGAAGGAAGATTTGCTTCATGAACATACATAGAAGGGGTCCCAGACATTAACTAAAGAGTGTCAACAATTATTTGCCAAATTGCGAGACCTCGTCACAAGTTCATGAAAATATATTAAATCTTGCTTCATGATTCTAGAAAGAAAATAAAGGAACTGAACTTCATATTGCTCCAAGTAGCATTCCCCGAGGTGAAATCATTCATTTAGAACATTCTTTCCCTTTGAATAACATTTATGTTTAAAACAGCAAACAGAAACATGTAATATCATGAAAGAAATAAAAAGGCTGTCATTTTACCACTCTCCGGAGAATGGGTTCCAAAGATGAGCAAAGTTTCTGGAGACTATCCACCTTAAGTGCTTCCACAATAACGCTGCACAAAATGCACTGTGTATTAAATAGCCATTCTTTAACAGCTCAAACAAATAAATTTAATAAAATATACACAGAAATGAAAGATAAATTTTACATTTAAAAATTAAAAACATAGGGGATAGCGATCAAAGACAGCACTCTAGAAATAGCAAGAAGAAATTTATCGTGAAAAATAACACGTCAAAAGCCCTCACACGACAAGGGGAAAAAGTCAAGAAACCGATCATATTACGAATAGGGAACATCTCCCTCTTGAAATTCCAGTTTAAAACTCCTACTTATTCATTAAACTACCACCACTCAGTTTCACGTCTTAGTTATAAAGTTATCCAGAGCTTCGACTGTCCAAACTTAAATACCAAGTTCAGAAACAAAACATGGCACAAATGCTCCAAAAAACGTAACAATTGAAACTTCTTAAAGTGCTAAATTATAACTAATAAGCACTAAAGAATAGCATCGTGGCAGAAAATAACCAACAAAGACACTTAGGAAGGCAATCATATGTTATGTTTAGTGTTTGGACAAAAGTACAAAACTAGCTTATATGCACCCATTTCTATTCACAATTAATTGAATCAATCGTAACGCAAGCCTCACAACTCCTGGTAAACCAAATTGGTTCATATTGTACTGGTCCTTGTGCCCAGATGCATGCTAAGGTGAAGCCTTTCAATAAAGCATGTGCATCTTGCTACTGAAGCATGTACATAAATTTAAAACTTCAATGCATATTTAAGCATGCAATGAATGTAGAAATGTTGAATCCTACATGAAATGCAATGTGATGACCTTCTTCGAGAAATTTCACTTGGATAGGTAAGTGCCTTGCCAAAAGCTTTGACCAAAGGATATATGACATCCAAGTGCCTTACTAAAGAACCGATGGATAAATTCGCAAAGAGAAAAAACTTTGCACAAAACAACAAAAGGATTCTTGAAAATAAACCATTTAAAAAATCCAATTTTCTCAGGTTTCCTTGGGACTTTGTAGCACCGTAATCGTCCAGCTAATAGCCAATATGAAAACATCTCTACTCAAAAACAGAAACCTACAACAAAAAACATAAAATTTCACCTCCTCTAATCTTTGTTCACATATTTAAGGAACCAAGTTTCTCAAGCTTTTCATCCAATCCATGTATGTAACAAGAATTAAAGACAATACAACCACCCACAGTGAAGAATAAAATAATCAGTGCCGTTACCTAGCTAAAGCAGGTCTTTTCCTGTTAGGCTCCTGCTCTTCATCATCACCGCCACCTTCCAAACTCCTTTTTCCTCTCCCTTTCATCGAATTAGTTCTTTCCATATATCTCGTCTGCATTTTCACTTCAAAACGCCCCAAAGAACAAAATAAAAATAAATCAACCCTAAGCCCGTAAAACAAATCAATTCAATAACTTTTCAAACCAAGTCAAACAGATCTCAGCTAGCTCAACAACCACAGACCCACATCGATTTTCACTCAAAAACCAAGATCCCAAAGCGTAAAACGTCCAACGATGCAATAATAATCCGATTGAATACCTGATGGGCAGACGTTCCAAGGTAAAACAGAAAGTGAACCGAGTTTATTTGGTACTTCTTATCAATGGGATTGTACAGTATGAAATTGCTTGGAGCGACTTCCGATGATGCACAGAGCGCAAAGCTGAAAGAAATCGAATTGAATACGAAGGAAGAACTCGAGATCTTCTTGTGTCCTCTTTTCGCTTTCGACCAACTGCGGCTAAGTACTCGACTGCAGTGCTTGGTTTTGATACGGATTCTATTTATTTTTTCTCCCTTATTCAATAGCTTATTTATGTATATAAGGATTTAACTGAAAGCGTGTTATTTTTTACTTTATCAGATTTTATTGTGAACATATTCTATTTTAAATTTTAGATCTGCATGACATTTTTTACTAAGTAACTTGGATTATACACCATTCATCGATTTTTCTCTTATTAGGATTTTATCTTATATACTTATTGAACAATAGATCTTGAAAGAGTAATCCGGTTTATATTTGAAGGAAAAATTAATATTTTTAACATTACAAATTCTTTTTATCAACTACACCGTAGATTGGTTTTCACAAAATTAACCATCGAGATAGTCTCATTAATGATATGTAGTTAATTATGGTGTCCAAAACTTAGGATAATTAGTTACCATTATACACTCATTATCACTTTCCAAATCAAGATCAAGGTTCCTCTTTGCTACTGTATCTGCGGTTGTTAGATGAAAAATATAGAGAAATTTGTCATCAAACAGAGGAGCCGAAAAAAAAAAATTACAGTATAGACACACACCAATGGAGTCAGAACTCGAGAACCTGTATAGTACGAGTTGAGATCTCTTAGATTACATGTATCACAAGTTTTCATATTAATCACAACCTTTTGTAATTGGCTTTGTACCCTTATCCTCTTATGCAATCAACACAGATGGAGAATTTGAAATAAAAAAAACATTAGTATTTGTAGATGATACATGCAACATAGTTCCATCCCATGAGAAAGTTCGAGAAGCCACAGTATTAGGTGTATGCACCTTAATTCAGCCTACAACATGATTCATGTGGAACAAATGTGGGGCTTCAAGGCTTTTCACATATGACTTTGGCAGCTTACCTTGAATCGGTCGCCTTAGAGCATGATTTCATGCATAAAAGTAGTCAATAAGGTATGCCAGAACTTCAGAATCTACTGGATCATTGAACCAAAAAGGCCCTCGGGTTATAAGTAGGTCGTAAGTGTCAGCAATATCTGAGTACAACTCAATTCACCAAGTCAAATAAAAACATAGAAAATCAACATATCCCAAGTTCTGATGCTGCCGAGGTGCTCTTTTGTTGGCCAAACTCGTGGATTCTGGCATAAACTTTCTTCAGAATGTGGAGGCAGATGAGTGGAGATGTGCAAGGGCCACACATAAGATAAATAACATTACCCAATGGCCTCATATAAATGCCATCTTCACGGAGTCTCTTCAGAAGAGAACTCGCATATGTTGAAGCATACCTGTAGGAGGATTGTTGCAGAGATAGATCCAAATCAGAGATTTTATTGATGTTACGGTGTCACATTGCTCAAAGGGCTCAACAAAAGTTTGATCTGTCAGCAACTAAAGACGGTGCGCAGGATAAGTATTATGCACACTGTGGATCAATGGTGAACTCAGTTGTTTAACTGAAATGTATTATATGTGGTACTTCTAGATTGGCCACATTCTCATGATGTTGGATACTTTCAGAATATAAAAATGGGATACTTCAAGAATATAAATATAAGTGTCCATCTATAGACTAAATGCATATACATTCTGCCACATTTGACGATGAAATTTTCATTGCACTAGAGACGGGATGGTCGTATTTGGACCATACCAGATATCATTAGATATTTCTGTTTTTAAATAGTTATTGACTTGTTTTTCATTAAAAATAAATATAAATCATATAGTAGATAATAATTCTAATTGAGATTTTGAAACTTTACATTTGAATTCATTTATAATGTGAAAAATACTATAAATTGCAAATCCTGGTCTTTAAAATATTTGCATAATTTCTTTATGTGTGCATGTGCGTAGATGCATGCATATGTAAAACTTGCATATATAGAACAGTTGTATCCTAGTTTTCTTAAATTGGCTGTATTTTTATATCCACGCATTTAAGTTAATAATCAAATTCGAACCAACAACATTATTGGACCTTTTGAATACGAGTCAAGAAGATCTTATGAAAATTGGGCATTTTCATCTAGAAGATGTAAAACATATCTTGGACATTCTAGAAAAACATTTCGCAGTTCATATACCAAAAAAGAGGTATTCCATCTGTAGCACAATTGATGTATTCGAAAGAGATTCAGAATTTTATTGACTAAATGTATCTAGGGTACATTAGCCAGACATAGAAGACACAATCAACTGAACCTCTTTGATTGATCATGCAAACAGCAGCAACTTGCATAGTGAAGAAAACTTTGTAAAATAATGAAAGAGGACGCAAGTGAATAAATTTTTACCCAGCATTGCAGCCTTCAGCTAGAAGTTCAATAGCACAGAGAGTTCCCAGCGCCACTACTCGATGGACTACTGGATGTAATGAGATCTGGAGTACTAACTCTGTATCCCACAACTGCAAACATTAGAAGAAGCCCATTAGAGAGTATTTGATGCCAAGACTCAGGAATAATCTATGCATCAAGATCATAGGGTCCTCGCTTGGGTGTGTATGATACGGGTTGTTAAGAGGGTGGTGACTATCTTTGGGAAGGAGTAAGAAAAATATTCTGTTGGGATATTTTTCCATCTCTTTGGCCATTTCCTGTAAAGGTTTGGCCATTAGATTGCAAGGAACTCTTGATTTTATTTAAAACAAAAATTTTCTCGCTTCGAATTCTATTTTTTTAATAAATCGTTACTGTCGCATCTTCATACCAGCGTATGGAGCATACATGGTTAAGTAGGGACACATAATACTTGCAAGGTGAAACCTAAAGATAATAGTCATAATATGACCATAGAACTATTACAGTATTACCAACAACATTGGACTAAAATTATTCAAGTACAAAAATATGCATATAAATTTTGTCTGGTGAGTATGAAAAGTCGGAACTATAATAATAGAAGAACATGTCTAAATCCATTCAGAAGAGATGATCCTAACATGCTGATGAATACAAAACGATCTCTGAAAAAGTAGCCAGGTATGAAATCTGGCATAATTGATATTCCGATACAGATGATGTCCAAAATGTGCAATTTTATCATCCTTTGGTACTAAAATTGTGGCATATAATGAATGGTGCATATATAAACGATACCATTTTCTCTTCTTTGGGTAAAAAACTGAAACGATATATTCCTGAGCCAGATCAAGGGTAGTTGCACTATGAGTAATTGGTCTTAAAGTATATTTTATGTACTGCCATAGAAGTTTTTCAAGTAACCACAATAATTAGTATGAAAATAACTTTATTTGCAGAAAAATAACATACCTCCTGCAGAAACCTTGATTCACATATAATTTTCATGTTCGCGTTATAGTACTTAAACCATTTCAAGGACTTAACAGCAGCCATACATCCCATGGCATGTCCCGAATACGAGTGCCCATGCAGAAGAGCCAAAAGCTGTAACAAAAATACACATTAGCATTGCAATCAACTAATGAAACCACTGCTTCAAACAGCAATAAATAAAGATATCCAGAGACCAGAAAATAATGAAACCACCATAAAACAGGAAAAAAAATGAACTTAAAGAAACATATTTCTTGAAATGCCATCTAAAACCAGAACCATCTTTTCCATCAGGAACTAAATCCAAAATCCTCGATTCATCATTACATCTAAATCAACGAAGGTCAACATGTGTTATCAAATAAAAACCAAAGAGATTAAACAATTTCATATGAGATAAAAGAGCTGGTGTCCATTAAAGTAAAAAACTCAAGTAAAGCAGAAAATATTCCGGTCCTTTCAGAAAATACAAGTACGAATACATGTGAACAAAGTAGAGCTTCTCAAAATTAGTCAAGCAACTCATGTTAACATAGTAGAGCTTCTCAAAATTAGTCAAGCAACTCATGTTATGATGTGACATTTATTAGCTTTTTAATAGTAAAAACGTAGAGCTTCTCAAAATTAGTCAAGTTACTCATGTTAAGATGTGACACTTAATAGCTTTTGAACAATTAAAAACCAAATCTAGCGATTTTGTGAGAGTCGTGAACAAGCAGTACCAACATTCTGAAATTATTAATCTGAACAGGCAGGATAACACCATCTATGTTCTCCAATTAAACCATAGTGACCTTTGAATCTCCAGTAAATGCTTCAAAAACTGCGTCTGATCCTAATGTAACAGCCAAGGGTATGATACCACCAGTCATGAGCTTAGCAAAACAGGAAATATCCGGCTGACAGCAGAGCATTTCAGCAGCGGACTAAATGAAAGCTATTGCCTCATTAGATAATTGTCAGCAAAAAAGGTAAGGATGCTCAAATTGAAAGATATGCAGCCCACATACTTCTCTTCCAAGACGCCAGAACCCTGTAAAAACCTCATCGAAAATAACTGGGATTTTCCGATCTTTGCATTCCCTAACAAGTATCCGCTGATACAGAGGATCGATCATTTGCATTCCACCAGCACCTTGTACCACTGTATTCATTGCAATTGAATGAAATCGTAATAGAATGCAAAGTTTCAATGATTAACAAATATGGGTATTAACCTGGACTAACAATACACTATTACTTAGCATCAGATTCGAGCATGTGATATATTTACAATTGTCAGTCATAGAGCTCAGATAACAATTTTAATTACTGTAAATTCAAAAAGAACTAGAGCAAAATTTATGAAAACGATAAATTTTATAATATTTAGCAAATCGCAAATTGTATAACAATTAACTTTATTTTTCTAGATGATAAATTCTTCAAAACAAATATTTAACTTTAGAACAATAAATATGGCATGCAGATGAGCAAAACATTGTGTCAAGAAGCTTGCAGTTTTTCATTGATAATATCTTTTCATGATTTTATCAAACAATTATAATTAAAAATTTTCTTCGTAATTTTTTTTTTTTAAAAATGAATGTCTTTATATAAATTTGGAAAGTGCATGTAAAGTAGAATATATGTAAATTCCTTACCCTTGGATGAAAAAGATAATGAAGGGACGAAAATTGATTGATACATTAAAAACCAAATTGAGGAGTATTGGAAATGGGGTACCAAAATCAGCTTAGTCCCATGCCATGAGGATTGAAACTTGAACTATCGCATAATAGGAATGCAGTGACAAGAATTTGTAACATAATACAAGAGTAATTTGTTTGGATGCAAATACCTACATCCATCACACCAAAACATGGCACAATAATCAATGTTCCAACTTTGGGTGACTAATATTGTGAGAAGAATAATACATAGACTTCTTACCTGGCTCAATAATCAATGCTCCAACTTGGGAAAGCCCATTAGAATCTAAAAGCACCAGCAACTCTTCTGATATAAATGAACTGTAAAGGCCAGCCAGACTTGAACCATCTCGGTTGATCTTAAATATTTCTTCGCGTGAACTGAAAGCTACAGAAGAGTACAACTATTTGCTAGAAAATATATGGTACAATGAAACACAATTGACCAAATATATGTTGGTGATATGAAAAGAAATACTTCACTCACATAAAAATTCTTGATCTACGTTTAGAATTTGCATCTTCTCAGGAAGACAAAGTTTCCAAGTACCAGAATACATTGAAACTGTAGGAGGATCTAGAAAGACACCTCTTCCACCGTACCTGTACATAACCAAATTGCACCCAGCTTCAATTTCCTTGAAGCTTCAAAAATAGGGACAAGGCTTGCAAATAGTTCAAAAAATTGCATCAAGTTTGGCGGCTTGACAATATATGCAAATCAAATTACCGGAAATTAAGGCATCATATCACCAATGATAACTATACTATCAGGTAAAGAAGCTAGCAATCACAGGCATACAATGATAATAACCTCTAATGAAAATGAATCTCAAAAAACTTTTTGAAAAACAAAATAACCGCTCCAGAGGCGTTTGTCACTCAGCTAAAGGGCACACAGAAGCAATGTGGAAAAAGCATTATAGAGAACAACAATAATATGATATGGACAGCTTAAAAACAATATTCTTGATTCCTGGGTTACCCCATTCCCCTTATAGATCGTTGTTTATTTTGTACATTAGCAAAACCAAGATATAGGAGAGTATTATACTTTGCCTGACCACGAAAATCTCATAAGCTAACTTTAATCTCTTCAGTATAGTTTAAATATGACAACCCAAAGGTGATATTTTTAATAAACTGTTGAAATATAATAAACTTATGGATGGAATTGCAGTTATGGATTCAAAGGCATATTGAAGCAGAATATAACATGAGTGCAATTCCAAAAAAACCAAACAAACAAAAACAAAAAACCAGGTAGTAAAGCTTAGCATAATATACATTATGCCTTTTGAACAAAATAAACACAGGACAAGTTTGTACGGAAAATAAACATACCAGGGTTGCTGTAGAAAGCCAGTATAATGGGAAGGTGCCTGTGCTTCCATAGCTCCTAATGTATCACCATGATAAGATCCTCTAAGAGCTAAAACCTAATGCCAAGAATCAGTAATACAATGATAACCCCCAAAAGATGATTAACAGAAAAATTCAAACAAATAAAGAAATTCGGGAAAAGTTCCCGTATGAAGAAGCAAACTCAAAATTACATATGGACTGTCAAAGATAGAGAATTGTGGACAGATAGGGAAAGAGATAAAGGGAGACATGCATGCAATTTAGCAGCAGTAATGCAAAATTCAGAGGCAATGCGAGTCACCTTCAGATCCATACATCTTCCATCCACATTAGCACGTTCATGGCATGAAAGTAGATTATTGTCGGTCAAGAATCTACGAAATGCCATTTTCAGAGCAATTTCTACGGCCGTAGATCCATTATCAGAGAAATACACCCGAGAAGCCCACCCTTGGAATGTCAAAAACATAAGTCAGCAGAAATCAATATGTCATTTTACCAAAAGCAAATAATCAATCCATGCAATACCATCATATGACAAATAGACAGTGGCTCCTCTATATCACCATAGTAAAAAAGTTGAAGTTCAGCATCCAAAAAGTTAAGCTACCTTTTCCCACACTTTCAAGCAACAGCTCTGCTAATTTTAAAGCTGGCTCATATACATTTTCTGGAAACAAAACATGTCCGTATCTTGCAGCAGTGTAGCCCATATCTCTAGCAAGTTCTAACTGAAACCACCAAAGCAAAAACAGTTAAATGTGACGTGCAGGAATTCCAAAAAATATCTTAGACACAATTATAATAGCTCTTGAAATTTCCAGGAAGAGACTTCATACCAGAATTATTCCAACGAAAACTTATGTAGATCATGACATTGGGTTCAAAATGATTTTGTTGGACAAAAAAATATCAACTTATTTTTCATGTGCTCCATCAACGATGATTCACCCCTCTCCCACCCAACACACAGACACAGAGCATCAGAACTCGAAATTTTTTTATGCTGGATATTCTCCCTAAATTCACATAAAGATCAAGGACGGATGTGTTCCATAATTGCAGCATATACAGAGTAAAAAACAAACAAGGAAAAATATACAAAATAGAGGTTAACCTGCAAGTGAGGATCAGGACCCTGTGTCCACCAGCTTGCACAAGCATCAAATTGTTGAGAAATCCAATCAAAATCCTGAACCTAATTTCGAGGATATCAAATGATAGAATATGTTTGAAAGCATTAGTTGCAAGCATCACATTATTCCTATACACAAGTAGCGCATTACAGCACAATGAATCCAAGCAAGGAAGTAAAAAAGGACGATGTCTTTCATAGAGAATGGACATGGTACTATGTGAAATTCTAGGCTAACCATCAGAGACTCAGAGTGACTGCGGCAAAGAATGGAATCGTGGTGATAAAGGTGAATAAAAGTACCTTTTGAAACTAATTACATAAAACCCTACCTTGTGAATTGCAAAGCTCTCTCCACAGCGTGAATCTATGACTGTGACATCTTCTTTTGGTATACTTTTGTGCTGAGTAAATGGCCACCAGAAAACATCACACGCCTTCTTTGGCATTTCACGCAATCTCTTGGTTCGTTGAACAAAATCAGAAATCATTATTTCCTTTAGAGAAAGAAATATGGGCTGTGACTCATCAAACCAGGTCATCAGGTCGTCTGACATATCTTTTGGAACAGATGGAAGAACAAGAACTGGCACCCTAGAAAAGCGCACAAAGAATTCCACTGGTTAAAGGTAGTCACCGATAACGATAGAAAATAGTTAGATGACTGAAGAACACACAGTAAAACACACACAATAGTGGTTCATCAATTGTGATAAAACTAACGAGAGCTAATAAAGCACATAAGAAATCTTACACAGTAAATTACCAAACAGATACAGGAATACAGGATATTGTGAATAGTGGATGATCATGCATTGGCTCAGAAAGTTACAGGAAAAGTCAAAAAGAGCACTGGACGTAAAGAGAACACTACCTATTCCTGAAATATGACAACAGGGGCACCTCATTAACAAGACCATGATCTTCAAAAATAACGGCTGTAACATCATATCCTCGAAGCTTTAAACTTTCATAAGCAGATATAGTTGCAGAAATGCCACCCAATCTTCCATCTCCCACAAGAATAGCTGGCAGCCGGAAAGGGCTGCAGTAACAGACCAAAACATCTAAACAACGAGATTCTAGGTAATTATTGGGATATACTACATATGTTTATTGGAAAAAAGGGCAAAACTTTCACAGTTGCAGTCCATGTTTACACCAAGTCTTTCTCAAAATTGAGTTCGTACGCCATATGAACACCAGACTATCTGAAAGGTGAAGAATTTCCATCCTAGTGTTATCTTGATATTCCATGACTGCTGTCACTCATTTACAAGTGATGCAATTACGCGAACTTCTTTGGTAAGTTGCGAGGTTCCTTACCCCGTTCGTTAGATAAAGAAACCAATCCACAATGCCAAAATTTGAAACATTGTTTTTCTTGGCTCCAGCGCACACGTAAGAAAAGGTAATTCTATCGAAACTTAAGGAAGATAAATCAAATCTACACACACCGGTAAATGTCACATTGAAAAGACCCAGATGGTCCAGGACTGGCTACACCACCAGCAGTCTCAATCACACACATCATTTCCGGCTCCTCGGCACTATTGCATGTTCTCTCCTTGTTCATCCACAAGCAACTCTTTAACAGATGCAAGAGCTCGGAGTCACCCACAATTGCACCTTCCTTCTCGGCAGCCAAATGTGGGGATACAGCCTCTCTCCATGCATGCATTGTGGTGCAAACCACCTCAGAAACTGGTAATTCACTTTCACTACTGTCACTTCCCAGCAATTTACGCTCTTCGTACCACCTTAAATTCTTCCAACCAAAATTTCTCTCTTTGTCTAAACCAGCCCCAAGTGTTTCATTCCCTATTCTTCCACCCACAACCCCATTTCCCAAAACCGCATCGGAAGCTGGAATAGAGGCATTTAGAACATAATTAGACGCGAAAACGGAAAAAGGAAGAGGCTTGTGAGCAAAAAACTCGGAGAATTTCCGATAGACAAATCTCGAATCAGAGTCATCCGGAAACCCAGTCTGAATTGGCTTGAGATAAACAAATTTCTTTTGAGAAACTGGAGATGATTTAGCTGATAGGAAGGAAATGGAGAGTCCCGCTGAGACTAAGGTTTTGCCGACCGAGGTGTTGGAAGCCCAAATGGTGTAGATTGGGTAGGTAAGTGGGTACTCTACTACTGAATGGAGGAAGCTGTGCCGGTGGTTAGCGGGGTGGAGGTGTAATTTGAAGACGCGGCGGCGGATGGAACCAGGAAAGAGTGGGATGGGACGCGGCATGGAGTAGCTGATGCCTGAGAGTTGGGGTCTGGAGTTTGAGCTAAACGGTCTAAAATCTTTAATAAAAAAAAAAAAAGAAACAATTGTGTTCCGTTAATATTATATTATATTTGAAATAGGAATACAAAAATCATAATCAAATAAATATGATTTAGGAATATCCAAACTTAAATTGTCTATTCCTTACTATACATTATTTAGAAACCAAATCCCAAAAGTATTTTTAAAAGTATAAAATTATTATGAAGTAATTAGATGATTAGTTGTAGTTGTTAGTCTTTGGATGCCAAAATATTAAATGAAGTGATTAGATTTTTTTTATTATTAATCATTTTATTTGCTTATAAATAGACTTGTAATCTTTGTTGTAAAATACACAAAAATATATAAATTCTCTCCTACTTTAATTATCTCTAAATTAAGTAAATTATAGATAAATAATAATTTCCTATTAAGTAAAATTGAAAAGTTTATTTGAAGCAATTAAGAAATAAAAATAATATTCAAATATATTATCAAGATAATTATTAAATTTATTTTGTTAATATTATTTTTAATTTATAACGAAAACGAAAAAACACAAATATATTTCGAACCAAGAACACGCCCATAGTATGAGGAAGGGGTATCCCCCTTGAATCATCCGCCAAACCAATGCTACTTCGTTGATGGTGATCTTCAGTTACGTGGCCATCCAACATGGTGAACACAACAAATATACAAGTTTGGAAAAACTTGGATTTGTTAAAATCAAATTTCCTTGACCTCTAAGTATAATATGAATATAATTTTTAAATTATTTGATTTTATAAAACTTGAAATTTTTGTCGGACGTCCAATTATGGAGTTGCACTTTTTCCACGCCAGAATCTCAAATATAGGATGAAAAAGTTATATCCAAAAACTAGTTATGCTTGTCATTATTACCAACGAACATAAAAAAAAAAAAAAAAAAAACGATTCTCGTTACTCGTATATGATTTTTCACCTTTCACCTCTTAAATCCTTCAACTGGTTATAAGTATACATTTGTGCTGTCGTTGGCTTTTAAAATATCCGTTCTGAAATATTTTTTTTGAAGTATTACGCATTTCAAACTTGTATTCTTTAACATTTTAATATTATATAAATATAACATAATGCAATAATTTGAATGTGAATTTGGCCATAGCTACATTTTTCAACGTGTTGTAAAGATTTTAAAGAGAAACTCAGTCATGAACTTACCGCTCCTCTCCTTTTATAATATTAATATCCTAATATAGTCAATTATATATTTGACTGAATTATTATTTATCTCAAATCAATCAAATCATTATATATTTATCTCACGTCTGAAAATCTTTAATGATTTATTTTACATAAATCAAATAATTATGATACAATTATAACATTATCTCTAAAAATCTTCTTTTTATTATATTTATTATTTTACAAAATTTATAATATAATTTAACACTTTATCTTAAATTTAATCCATCAAAACAAAGCATTATTCTTATAAAATATTATTTTATATCCAACTCAATCGTAATCACACAATTTATTAAATTTATTATTAATATTATCAAACCATATCTCATTAAGTGAAATAAACAATATCTAAATTGAAGTGATAATTTTCATTGTTTAATAACCTAAATATAAGAAATTCAAAGTCATTTATCACTGAAATAGTGGATTCATATTATTATAATATCAAAATAATCTGAAACATACTGTGATTAGTAATAATAGAATATAAATAAGTAGGATTTAAATATCCATGGTCAAAGTTATTTAACTGTCTGCAACCTTGGTTTCCACACACACAATGCAACCATGGTTGCTACACACATATACATACATATATTCATTATTGAAAAATATTGAGCAGCAGAAAAAATAGGGTATTTAAACCTTATCGGTGAAAGAAACAAAACATTTGAAGGAATGCCTTAATCATGCGATAATCCTCAAATTATTATGTTCAAATAAAAAGCAAATTGCAGCCAGCCAAGTACCCTGAAACCCTGTGATGGGGAATTGAATTAGAGCGGCCCTGGGAAAGTTCCATTCTCCCTCTGTTCATTCCACTTCTCAATCTGAAAAAAAAAAACGAATGACTTCACAAGTCATTTAATATAGATATACTTAAATTCAAGTTGAGAGTTTCAGAAGTTCAAGAATAAACCACCATCTTCACAAATCAAGTTCTTCATTATTATTATTCTAACAAACTAGTATTCACTAAAACTGGGCAATGGATAACAGAAGAATATGGACTCACCCATTCTCCTGGGCAAAGCGAACGATAGTACTTGGCAAATTTATCACAATCACCAGACTCGTCACCCTTAGCGGCCACACACCTGGCAACATGCATGATCATGTGAAAGACCTACTAATTTAGCTGAAAGTTGTTCGTTTGGATTGAAAGGCTTTATTCTGCATTCGAATCCTCAACTTTTACTGCTAAAAGAATGTAACAGAGTTTCTTACAAAACATAATCGATAGATTTCTCATAATTGAAAGTTATCGGTTTTCATTTCAGTAACACATTCGTATATTCCAAAACATTGGATTAAAACCAAGAGATTCAAAGCTGATGAAATAAACCTTCAATCCAAATTGAATTGCAAGAAATAATAATAAAGTAAGCTCGGAAATCAGCATCATGGGTAAAGTACACATTCAACTTCCAACGTAAAGGTCTGCATCATCTTCCTCAAAAAAAAATTTGCAGCCAAAGATAAAACTTTCACAAACTCTATCCATGTTTCGAAATAAGACCCACTCAAACCTCTAAATCAGTAGTCCCATAAAACACAAAAGGAGTGCTAGAAGCATTAGCTAGCATGTTCTAATACCTGTAAATAATTTTCTATAAATTTGCCTGAGATATGAAACACAAAAAAATAGCAAGCTCTCTCTAAACTCTCTCCCTCTCTTGCTAATTCTGTTTTGAAAGCAAAACCCGAGCTCTGATTGAGAAAATACATTGATGCAAATCATATAGGAGCTATCAATAGATATATCTATTTTTTCTAGAACATCTCATAAAAAGACAATTAAAATTAAACTAGATATTTCAAAATCTCCTGTCATTGAAGACACAAAATACACATCAATATGTGATCCCTTGCAGCACTTATTAATGCATGATAATGCTCCAAAACCACGAAAACTAGTGCCACCAGAAATCAAATGAAAAGGGCACGCCACTCAAAATTAGATATGGTCACTGATGAGTTAGAACCAAGTAGGCCACAAATAAACAAGGACCTTCCAGTGATAATGGACAGGGATTAGAACACATCATATGCTTTACCCATCACTAAACTACTGCCAGCTTTCACCAACTCCATAAGCATTCAAATCATACAGTCAGTTTGGCAAGACATGCAATTGTTATGTGTCAACTATCAAGCTCAATATCCACAAAATCATCGTCGAACTCAAATTACAAAAAGGACTTGTTTAACCTGTGAAACTCAACGTAACGGGTGAAACAATGCCGGGTTTGGTTGGTAGTGGGGAACCGAAAATCAGCAGGTGCGGTTTTGATTTCAATCTGCGAAACAAACAAAATAACTTAGATGTGTGCAAGCTTGGTTATCATATCACCTGGTGAAGACATCTATTTCGTATAAACCGTTAGATCAAGTCACATATATATGGGGTTCAAAAAGAATTACATACGAGATCTATAAAATTCTTAGGCAACCTACTGGTTATACTGGGTGCATTTTCACTCCTATAATCATAGACTTAGGACATCTTGCATTTTCGCAGAATATACAATTTGAACCCCAAGAAAAAATCAAATAAGGTAAAAATAACAGACATCACAAAGCCATTTAATCCAATTCAAGCATGAAGAAACACCCACCAAACCCATAGATTGAACGATCAATAACCACATGAAATGGCAGTGGATGAGCTCATCAATTCATCCAAAATCAATTAACGGAACAGAATCATACAGCCTCATAGATGAAAAGCACCAAAAGAAATACGTGTTTTCATGATACACAGTCACAAGACTTGTTCGACCATTTGCTTGCATCAATTAGCAGGAAATGAAAAACTCGATATACCTCAGCCATTGGAGATGCGATCGACGAAATGTGAAAGGAAAAAAAACGTTCTACTGTGTCACTGGACCTAAAGAGTCTCTCTCCTGGTTAGACCCCTAGTTTTTTGTTCAATAGAAAAATATAAGTTTTTAAAAAATGTTATTCTTTCAAAAAATCATTTAAAAAGTAAGATATGGTTAATATGGCTATACAAGCAGCTACTTAAGATGACTAAATTCAAATACTTAATTTTATTATTGAACATGAATAACATTAATAATTACAATTTAATTACATGTAAATTCATTACATAATAAGACATAAGAAATAATAATTAAAATTTGATAACTAAAATATATCAACTCCATGGTTGTTTCTCAACTACCTCAAAAGAATTTATAGGCCTCTCGAATTCTGAAAAAATCTTATGATTTATGTTTCACCTTTTCCAAGCGTCATACCTTAAATAAACTTATTTTTATCGAACTTATTAGCAGTAAATTGAATGGCAAAGAAGTAAACCTCATTTTAAACATTTTATTTATTTATAAATAGATTTATAATTTTCATTGTAAAAACACAAAAAAATATATAAATTCTCTCACACTTTTCTAAATTAAAGAAATCATAAAAAAATAATAATTTCTTATTAAAATAAATTTGAAAAATTCATTTGAAATAATTAAAAAACAAGAAAATATTCAAATAGATAAGATAATTATTAAAATTTTTTATATATTTTTTAATTTATAACCACCTTATTAATAGAGCTTTCTTTTTCGCATCGTGTATTTAATTTTCACAAATAATATTTTATTTTACAAAATTCACTACGCTGTTTTTGCAATTTCTTTTTTTATCAAAAAATATTAAATACTTTCAGTTTTTGCAAGGACAACAGGACAGTACATATTTCAGAAACGAAAACGAGGGAAACAAGAAAATATGCCTGCATCATCGTTGGCCGATGGACCTCAGATCGCCGCCTCTCACAACCCCAGTGGATGGCGGTTCACGTGGGAATCTCAGTCGCACTCCCCAACACTTCGTTTACTCATGTTCAATTCAGCCATCAAGCCCTCCGTTCACTGCAGAGACCTCAAATTCAAACTTTTCGCCGAACAATTCCTACTAAAGATGTCTTTTTCCGAAGGAGAAGCAGAGGAGGAAACCTCGGTTCATGTTCCTATTCCTCGGGTGCTGATTGACCTGGAATCACCTATCCATTTCAGGACTTTCGAAGACCACATTGAGGTTAAGCTCGTTTTGTTGCTCCCCGTGAACCATCCACTCGTTTCTGATTTTCATTCCGTCGTTGATTTTGGGGGAAACCGCGGATGGACCCCGTGAGCTTTTTTTGAGTACTGGCAAGTAATTATCAAAGTTCGTCATAATTTATTTATTTATTTATTTATTTTATAATTTAATATCTATGAAGCTTTTGCAGTCTGTAGTGGTTTGCCTCAAATATTTTGAGGTGTAGGAATGATTTGTTGAGAGATAACAAGAAAGTTCATGTTTCTCGCGACATGACCTGCTATATTTTTAAAAAGAACATATATGAATAATCTTTTCTTTTTTGGGTTTCAGATTTGAAGAAGTTATCTGGTATGGAGGAGATTCATTTCTACTGCAAGAGTTGCTCGAACAAGCTTACAAGGGGCATCAGGTAGCCTTTCTTTGAAACATGAAGTGTTGGTTAAATCCATTTCCTAATTAAAAGATGCTTCATTTCCGAGTTTGATTATTCATACCATCACAAATCAATAAAGTATTTGGGCTCCAAGGTTGATTAATCATATGTGTTGTCCTAAAAATTACAATGTTAATTGATTTTAAGTGCTCCTCAAGCTCATTCTATTCAAACTAATTGACGTTTATCTTATAAAATAATATTTTACGTTCTATAAGATTCGACAAACTTATTAAAAGCTCCAAAACATACAAGATTTTTTTCACTACCCTAGAGAATACACCTCTTCATTTAGAAGCAAACAGGAGCACTATGCTCCTTATGTCATGGAAAAAGAGTTCAGCTTGATATATTGATGAGCTTGTAATTTAACTTTCTCAACTGCTGTGATTTAACTGCAATGTATTGTTGTTCCAGATTGATTTGACACTTGTAAGTTTCACAGGTGCTTTGATGAAATGCCTTCTATTAACTGGCGGGATGTTGCTGACAACTGGTTTGGGTCTTGTTGTTGTTCATTTGGCGGTGTAGGTGAAAAACTAGTTGCAAAATATGCAAAATCGTATACTTGTGCAGCTGGTGTATGCCTATTGAATGAGACATCTGTTCTTTTGTGCAAAAGTGATGTTCTGGGCTGTGAGTTCCCGTTCCCTGATGTGCAGGCCAGGATGTGTTGTGAGTCTGAGCAAAATTCAACAGGTTATAGTGGCTGTGATAGAGTTTTACTAAATGGGTTTAGCACGCAAGAACATGCAAATTGTGGGAATCAACATGAGGAAGTGTCGAGTGGTGATGATAGCACAAATTTTCTTCATTCCATGGAACTAGATGTGACCAACTCAAAACATGAGCCTCCAAGAAATGTAGCCAACGATGATAGTTTACCATGCACCTCTCAAGCACTGCAGATCAAAGAGATGGAAGCACTGATGAATGTGCCTTGTGCTGATGTAAAATATCAAACAAGTAGCTGTGATACCGGATGTTGTCCGTCTTTGGATGGAGTGTATGATGAACTTCTTGAAAACCAAAAAGTGTTTCTTGACGGTTTTCTTGGGAATGGTTTCATTGTTAAATCTTCCTCCCTTTCAAAAGACATAAAGTGGACTGGTTTTTGTTGCCCTCGATGCTCATCTCTTGTTGGATCATATCCCTGCTTTGAGGATCATGTATCATTGGATGGTGGTATTCGACTGTTCAAATGTTGTATTTCAACTTGCTTGCCTTCAAGTGGTTTCTGTGATGCATTCAGGTAAGCACCAAAGATTAAAAATTTCGTCCTTTTTATGGATGCATACCACTTCATGTCAAAATTAGCCTCATTTTTTATTTTATCACCTTTATCAACGTGCCATATCATACATCGTTTGTGATGGTTCATGCCAAAAAGCTAATGTGCTAGTTTGATTTGTTGTTACAACGTGGTTAGTTTCCAAGTACGTGTAGTGTTTTCAGAAGAGTAATGAAAAAAAAGTGACTTTTTCCTCTTGTTTTTTACTTACAGTTCCATCGACTTTCCTTTGCCTTTTCTTTAATTTCTTTTTGTTAAAAACCTTGACTTGAAGTTAATTATCAATGAACGACTGATGCAAAATTTAACCTGGTAACAGGAGCTACACACTAGAAAGGATGTTTGCTCGCCAATTACTGGAAAGTGCAGAAGAGGAATTATCATTCGTGACTATAGTTAGAGACATACAAACTAAATCCCCAGTTTTGCAAATAACTCTCCTGAATCCAAATTCATGGTGCTGTAGTGGATGCAGTGTGGACCACGCTGTGGAACCAGTGACCAAGCTGTTGATGTACCCTGCTATCAAGGTTCTGTTCTCTACATGTAGTAATGCCATGGAAATTGATTGCAGGTGAGTTCTTCCGCCTCTCATATGTTGCATTTACTCCGGTAGTTTATCCTTCTCAGGGTTTGTAGCCACTGCCACGTACTTATGTTTAAAAGTAAGAGAGAGAAACAAGAATATCATGAAGTACTCAAACTGATAATGTTGTACATGCACAGGGGTGTGGATGGGTGGGAAGGCGAGAAAAAGGCTGATGAAGAAGTATACATGTTTTCATCTCAACTACGAGAATTGGTCAGGTGTTTGGAGCTTTCCAACAGTTGGTATCCACAATCATACAAGTCACTACAGGGTATGTTATTGTCATCCATAAGGAGGTGATTGGTTGCAATATTGTTTGAGATTAACAATTGTTTGATGGATCTTGGAATCTATTCGAGTATGGTTTTTTTACTTCTACGTGGTGTGAGGTGTGAGAATTGAGATGAAGATCTTGCGTGATCTCGATATTTTATATTATATTTTATTATTACTCATCCCACTGTAATTATTTCTGGTTTACCATAATATACTTAATCTTTTTCTCATAGAAATGTCTATAATACCTGTTTATAAGGCACGAAAGTTAGTTCAGATTTGGTGGTTAACAAAAAATATGTTAATCTGTTGTCCTTGCGGTCTGTAGGATTTTTCTTCTTTTTGCTCACGTATGAGTTATAGATGATCGTAAAATGGTGTAAAGCTTATCACGTCCTTGAACTACGTAAAATCGGCAGAGTTCTCTTGAAGAATTGAACTTAAAAACACAGTTTAAGTTCAAATCAAAGATGGATTCGAGTTCCTAGTGTTAGTAGCTTACTAATTTCAAAATAAAGTATTTAATTGTCAAAAAACAAGAAGGGCATATTTGTTCGTCCAAGAAAAAAAGTACATGTATTTAGTCAGATTAACAAACGTGATTTTTTTGTGAACTAATCTCTGCTATATATATATCACCTTTTTCTTTGGCATGAGTAGTTTTCAACATTTTTCTCATAAAATGTTGCACAAGTCTGAGTAGAAAATGGGCGACCCCATCTCCAATGGAAGGTTATCAGTTATCACTGGAGGTTCAAAGAAAAAACCTATAAAAATGAACCCCTTGCCATTGTAATATTAGGAAGTCAAATATGTATTTATATATAACAAAAGTTTAAATATATTATACTTGCATCAAATAATATACTAATATTCATCCTTAAAAATTCAAAAATATATAATTTCTCAATATACGCTAAACAAATAATCATTAAGAAATTCATATTTCATCTTATTATGAAGCGTTCTCTTGACAATATTCATTGCAGAATGAAGCGTTGTCTTAATAATATTCATATCAGAAAAGATCGCTCTCTGGTAACTGTGGAAATTCGAATAAGTGTCATGACCCTAAACACAAGCGGATAGATTTGACTTTCTACTTTTTACCGGCCATTGACATAAACCAGAAATAGTTTCTAGTGTTCTAAATAAGGAAGCTGGCGCACATGATCAAAATGCTCAAATTGTATTCTTAATTGTAGCATCTCATGTTCTGGAAAGTCGTATCGGTAAAAAATTTGTACCAATATGCAAAAATCATCAATTCTGAAGGAAATATGCATCTCCCTTGGATCTAATGCTGAGGTAAGAGTCTATCACTACAGTCATCTGTCAATTTCTGAATGAGCAACTTTGTAGATGAAACAAGATGCATTGCATTCAAAATATCTTGAGACTGAAGTTGCAAAGCTTGACACAGGAAATCAGAAATCTCCAAAATCTTCTTTTTTAAGATTAGAGTAAAAACAAATTCAAAAGAAGTTAACTCCTCATAAGCTGCATCAGCTTCTCCACGTTGAGCGGATGTAGTGCCTACCATCTTCAATAATATTCAATAAAACATCACATGTTGCAAAAAACATCTTTGTCAAACTAGATATATAGATTTCAAATGAGAACTCGGACGAGTATCACATGCCTTTTGCAAAGAACCAATTTGATTAAGTGGTTTCCCACTTCCAATCTCATTAATATCAAGTTAATGAGCAATATTTGAGGCATGTGTGGGTTTTAATTGGTCACTACCCTTACATGAGGCACCAACAACATTGATAATAGACCTTAACTCAGTAAAAAATGATGGCCGGGAATAACTTCCTTCGATGCAGCAACTAGAGTCAATTGCATATGATGTGCAAAAACAGTTAACATGGTAAGCATAAGGACATTCACCTGAAACTGAAGCTTACAACCCATTCCATTCACCATGCATGTTACTTGCACAGTAGTATGAAGAGATAGAAGAGAAAAGAAACCTTGTTTCAATGTGGATGCAACAATGTCTTTAACACGAATCCAAAGAAGTGCTTTTGCACATAGCCATATTTGTCAACAGATCTCAAGACAATCTACATTTGCTCCTTTTTAGATTCATCTCGAGCTTTATCAACAATGATACAAAATTTTGATCACCAATTTCTTCTCGAATAGTTCTTGACTTTAGCTTCCAAAACTTGCAAAAATTGTTTGTGTTGTTGGTGATGTATATGATGCATTTCTTGGAGTTGTGTCCAAAACTTCTGCTACTTTGTCATTATAAGAGTATCAACTCAATAGTTCTAAAATATTTCCATGATTGGTTGATGTTGCGGACTCATCATGACCTCTGAAAGAACATCCTTGAAATGCAAGCCATAAAGTTGCCTCAATTGAAGCTTTCAAACGAACTCTATTTTCAGTAACTTCTTAAGATGTGAATTTCTCAAAAATTAGTACAATATGTGATTGTTGGCTCGTGAGATCTTCACATGCTCTTTTCAGTATTTCGATGAGTGAAGTGAAATCTTTTCCGACATGTGCCAAAAATGCTCAGCTTACCTTCTTCCATGAACGAAATCAAAACTTTCTTTGATTTCAGACCTTAAAGATTTTGTAGGGCGACTTGCAGAATTCAATTTTCAATAGTTGTAGCTTGATTTGATTGAGATGCTTGAATTTCATCATTATTTTGTGACAAATACATCAATTTTTTGTTTGTTTTTCATCTACAAAAGATAATGACCTTTGAGTAAATAATCCACAAAAACAATTAATCTACTAGGAAAAAAGTTATAGCTTTTTAATCAAGGTGTGACTTTATTTTCTTATAATGTGACGCTGCAGAGTGCACCTATTGTGTGTATTAGAATTGGACTATTAGGTCCATGAGTTCGGGGAGTTGCTTGTCTAGCTGTTGGTGCTCTCTTTTTCCTTAGAGATAGTCTTACCCGTTATCCTATCGTCGGTCCTATACCCAGCAGAGATAGTATTACCTGTTAAGATCTGACATCACTTTTAAATCCCACCTGGCCAACCAGATCAAGCGCGCAACGTCAGCAGCTTGACGTACAAGAGCTTCCCAGGAAGCCACACATCCCAATACTTTTCCAACCATGCAACACTCAACTCAATTATAGAGAAGTGATGCAAGCACCAACCATATTTATTAACGTTGGAGACATGACCCTTAAAACGCAGAGTATTCGAACTAACAATTACAAAAGAAACATTAATGAGAGAACAAGTGAATTATCAGCTCAAGTGAAAGAAATTGATCTGTCATCATTCACAAAACCTCTGCTCAATCAATTGATATATCAGATCAACTAGGATCCTTTGAGCTTTACATTTTGTTATATCATAATAAACATGATCTTGTACACTGATATAAGAGTGTTCTGTTCAGTACGAGCTATTTAAGCTCTGAACGTGTTATCTGAGCTGACATGGTTTTGTACAATGGGATTTTACTTATCAAATTCTTGCAGTGAATCCTTCTGAAAACAGAAAAAGGAGAGACACATAATCTTTGTCTTCGAAATTTCATAAACAAAGTTGTGTCTTACTTTATGTGCTTACAATTGTTTTGATTCACTGATAACTTGAGCTGTTTCCACACACCTTTTTGTAGCTCAAATATCAGATTGACTGAGAACCAAAGTTGAGTTGTTAAGTCAGATAAAATTACCCAAAATTTTGAAAAGAGTTTATTCAGCAATCTCTAAACTTGTTTTCGATCATATCAATTGGTTCTTAAGATGATGAGGGGGATATATCATCCAATTGGTCAGATGAACACATTGACGGTACATCTCCACAGATACTCCAGAGTGCAATCAGAGAATTTAATAAGTACATCAAGAAAAATTACAAATTATATAGTGAAATACATCACCAACTTCGAATCGATTTGTTGAACACATATGTTAACATTACCCTAACAATTAAATATCTTCATATTTTATTTTAAAAATTGTCTAGGATATATTTTTGGATGTAATACTTAAGAAAAACTGATTTTATTTCTATTGTTTTTAGTATTATTTTTAATTTTTATTATATTATTTAAACTTTAATATACATGATCAATAAGAGAAATATATCAACTATGATTTAGTAAAAACAAGAAAGCGAATTAATAAACAAATATGGGGAAATACAAATAAATAAATGATATATATGAAATTAATGTGCTTGAATCGCGAGACTCAGAAAAGGTTGGTTTTGTGTGTATGGAAAGGGTTTTATAACCTTTGACCTGTTAATGATGTATCAGTGACATTATAAAAATAAACCTACTTTTGGGGTTCACCGAAAAGTAACTGACTGGGAAATAAATGGGAGAAAGAAGATCTGTTGCACCGACTCTCGGTGGGTCAAGCAGTAAAAAGTTAAATTTAAATAGAAGTGATGTAAATTGATATTAATGAGATAATGAGAAATTTACAAGTACTAATTAAATTATCATAATTAGAAAGAGTGTGGTTAATTTCTCGTAGTTTGATTTTACATACATGGAAGTTTCATTAATCTTATAGATGAACCTGAGTATTTGAATATTTATATATATATATATATGATATAACATCACTTTATTTTATTTTATTTTATTTATTGTGGATGAATTTTGTTTTAATAGGGTAAAATACCCGACCCAATATACCCGAGTGGCCCATTTAGTAGCCCACCAATTTTCTGTTCCTCTTCCTTGGGCTCCATTTCTTCGACTTTACCTCCAGCTCTCGTTTCTGCGCTGCGCCTCTATTGAGTACGTAAATTTTGTTGTAAATTTTTTATGATCTGATCAAACGATGGCTTCGATGATTTCTGCATTCCCGATTCTTTTCAATCAGAAATGGCGTTTCCGATTTCCTTGGATTTCTGATAACATGAATTTTGTTTTTCTTGTAATTTATTCTTGAAATGGTTGATTCTCTCTCTGATGAGAAGTGAGATTCAAAGGGAGAAAAGGATTAATTTTCCTTATTCGGTTTTATTTATCCACCCGAAGATGGTGAGGAGAGTTCTGATTCGTTCTGTGATATAGCTTCTCCGATCTTCAAGTCTCCTACTTTTAGTCTGTTTATATGTACTGTGAGCTGGTTTGACCGAGTAAGAACTTTAGTTTTCTCATTACGTCTCCAGCTGATCTCTTTGACTTCATCAGCAACTGAGTAACTTATTTCTCCACCAATAATTTCTCCTTTCGGAAGTTAGAATAAACTGCTTAGCTTGCTAATTAACTCATTGAATAGAAATCCGGTTTTGTAGCAACCCAGAATACTAAGCATAACAACCAAGATTGAGGATTTAGTACTGTAACCCTATGTCACTTATTGTTCAGTTTAACTCACTCAAATTGCTGCTTATTATGGTGGTTCTTGGTGCTTGGTTTGACTCTCTCGAAACAAAACAATAATTTGAAACGGTCAGATAGTTGAAGCTCCAAAACCATGAAAAATGGGAATTACGAGCATAAGGGACATTTCGTGAACAATAACTGAAAAATACGTGTTCATTTCAAATCACATATAAAAAAGTGTGAAATGTCATAGTGGTCATTTTTTATTTTTATAATGTTATATATTCAATTATTCAAACCACACATAATAATGGATAAATTTTACTCCATTATCCTATCAACACAATCATCCTTACAGATAGAACTTTTAGGATAGCAGATATAAATTTTTGTTACTATTTGTTTATGCGTTATTGATGCATAATTGCTTTCTATTCCAAATCTTGATTGGAAGGGGCTCTCAATGAGTGTAACTTTTGGAGTTGGTGATCTTTCTTCTGGTTTTTTTTTCATCACCATAAGCATGCCACTAGTACTTAGTAAAATCTCTGTCTACTGTTTTCAGGTCAAGATTGTATACCATCGAAATGGGTTTTTCACGGGGCTTGAAATGTCCTGTTGAATTTCTGTATAAGAGACTGAATAGTCCAGTGACTTGTGGCCATTTGTATTCCACTTCTGTAGCACACAGAGGAAGTTATTTGATAATGTCTTCTGAAAATTGCACTTCAACCTTTTTCCATCATTCCAATCCAATCAATCATTTTGAGATCTACTTTAAACGAAATTACTCATCCGAAGCATCTGCATCCGAACAAATGAATCTCATAAAGCAGTTGAGGGAGAAAACAAGCGCTCCCATTAAGGATGTCAAATCTGCCCTTGTTACATGCAACTGGGATATTGGCAAGTTTCACAAGTTTCCTTCTGAATTTATAATTTTGGATTTTCGAATCACAGGTTATTGTCTTAATAATGATCCGTGTTGGAAAATTACAGAAGCTGCACAGAAGGATTTGCGAAAAAGAGGGGTTGTTCTTGCATCAAAGAAGTCGTCTCGAACTGCTGCTGAAGGTTTGCTAGCACTGGCACAGAATGAAAGCAAAGCCGTGGTTGTTGAGCTCAACTGTGAAACAGATTTTGTTGCTAGGAATGAGATTTTTCAAAACTTGGTCAGCATGACATTTCTATCCGGCCCTTCTTTTTTGTTTCTGTATAGTACTTAGAAATGGTATTGTAATTTAGCTACTTTTTGCAAGTTCATTTTTCTTATCATTTCTTTCATGATTTAATCCGTGTACCTATTTGCTGTAAATTGTGTTCATGCAGGCCTTGTCTTTGGCAAAGTCTGCTTTGTTGCTTGAAGGTTCTAATCAGTCTTCTGTGGCAACTCCTTTTGACTCATGCTATCTAGAGGTGATAACCTTTATCTTTTGTTTCTATGGAAGATCTATCATCGTCGTTTTGGTAGATGATCACTGTCTCGGAATGTACATTGTGTTGAAGCATCCCGTGTTTTCGTTCTATCCAAGTTTACAGTGATACATATGAGCTTCTGCGAGCTGTGATCTTTTGATTGTCTCTAGTGATACTGATAGGAATGGCATTTGTTACTCATGCCTCATTAAAGTTTCAGTGAAGTTCTTTGTGTTGGTATGCTTTTGTTAAATAGGATTTGAAACTGAATATGAATCATCCCAAGTTAAGTGGAGAGAGAAGTGCTCAAAATGCAGTTACAGAGGTGGCTGCAATGATGGGGGAGAATGTTAAACTTGGTGGTGGTTATACAATATCTTCACCTGTGCATGGTGTTCTTTCCACATATCTCCACACAAGTCCCCAGCCAGGTAGCAAGGAATTTCTAAATCTCTGTAGCTCTGTATTTCCTCTGTATTTTCATACACATAAAGCATAAGTACGTTCATATTTACGAATCTATGAATTACGTCGTTTATTAATTTTATAATATTACTACTTTTATTTATTGCACTTACTTGGATATGCAGGGATTGGGCGAATTGCTGGGCTTTTGTCTCTTGAAGTAGAGGATAAGAATGCTCCATTGAGTGCTGTCGAGCGTGTTGGTTCAGAATTAGCAATGCATGTGGTTGCTGCAAAACCTTTGTTTCTGACAAAGGAGGACGTTTCTTCAGATGCATTAGAAAATGAACGTGAGGTTCTGAGGTCGCAGGTACTTACTGGATGTCTCTATGTTTATTGTGTGTTTACAGTTCTTTAATCTGAAGTTTGAACTAAATTCATCTGTGTAAACTTGTGAGGCCTGTACCTTTCATGTTTTGGATACTAATGGCCTCTTGATCTATGTGAAATCCTCAACAGATGTGTGAGGTTCTCTAATTCACTAGCTCATCCCTTTTCTTCCAATATATATTGTTCCTGGGGACATCTTTGAAATACAAAGTAGAAGTGTTGGAGTGATTTCTAGTTCGAGTTGGTCATCTAATTGAGTCACTGTTGCATGTAAAAGGAAATGACTGATTATTATGTTCTCTGACATTTCCACTTAATTTATTTCTTTGTTCATAGTGTGGAATTCTTTCGTAAATATGGTGGTATGATGTTATATCTTTGACCTACGTTGTAATTATCACTTTGTGTGAGGTCTATGCTAACTACTTCCTGCTACCTTTTCAGGCAGAAAGTACAGGGAAGTCTCAGATGGCCATTGATAAAATGGTTGAAGGACGTCTAAGAAAGTATTTTGAGGAAGTGGTTCTTTTGCAGCAAAAATTCATTGTAGATGACACTGTAAATATAAAGGTTTGAGTCAATAGATGGAAATTTTCTCTCATTTAATTTGATTTGGGTTTTAGCTCTTGTGTCTCAATTATGGTTTTGTGAAATCGGAAATTTGTTAAGGAAATTGTCGACGAAAAATCTGAGGCAGAAATAAATAGTTCCTTAGCCATGCTTTTGAATCTAGAATCTCACAGTGAAGCTGTATTGTTGCTGATGCTATATGTATTTACCATATCTGCAGTACTTGCACAATCTAGTGTAAACAAAATAATGCTATACGACATTGAGATCAAGCATGTCATAGGTGTTCCTTATCGAGCTCATGTCATGATTTAAATGGACAATCATGATTAAACTATATAGCAGAATACTTGTTTAATTGGTGCTGTTATCATATATTTGTTGATCTAGCTTTCTTGTCAAAATTTCCCACAATGAGTTGTGAATGCATTTAATTGGTGCCACTACCGACTTTCTGCAGACACTTTTGAACAATTTATCCGAGGAAGTGGGATCCAAGGTGAAAATTGGGAACTTTCTCAGGTTAGAAGTTGGAGAACTTCAAAGGTATCTGTCAAATTTTGTTATATCATTTTTTTTTTGTAATATTAATGTTAATTTTATCGAGGTTATATTTGCATACTTTATTTGCAACGTTTACAGGCTTCATGCTTCCAAGGCAACACAAGCTCTTGCTCAGGCTGCTTAAAACAAGGTAAATCGGTTTCCTCCCAAATAAGAGTAGAAGGGTATTTGCATATTTTGGATACAATTGTTTAGCCAAATCCAATTAACGTCATCTGCTGTTTGCATACAGGTCATTAAGAACATCTAAACAAGGCCTGCATGTTTATGAGTGAAAGGTATCGAAGCAATATTTAGTTGTATAAT
This sequence comes from Dorcoceras hygrometricum, assembly GCA_001598015.1. Classification (NCBI taxonomy): domain Eukaryota; kingdom Viridiplantae; phylum Streptophyta; class Magnoliopsida; order Lamiales; family Gesneriaceae; genus Dorcoceras; species Dorcoceras hygrometricum. The sequence goes on from KV005645.1 coordinate 599,667, forward strand.
TCGTTATGTTGCTCGGCTGGGAGGATTGTAGGTTAATGAAGGATATGACCAGAAGTAGGGATAACATTGCCCACGATCCTCTTTTCAGTATTTTGACTTGCGGTACTTGGGGCTCAAGCTTTCCTGTAGAATTCTTTTTTTCATGCTCTAGATTCTAGCTTCTCTTGGAAACTGAATCGTTGGCCCCCAATCGCAAGATTTTCCCAAATAATTATTGGTTTGTCATAGAACTATCCAAGGCATTTTGAGCCTTTTGTTTTGTGCCCATATAGCTTCGAAGCAAAAGTTTTGATCATGTTTTCCAACGTTTTTAATGATTTTCAATACTGTACTTGTCTTGTGTGTGTCTTTGCTGTGTTGGCTGCTCGCTTTGTACGTCTTGGGACGTTGAGATATGGACGCGTATTCAATAGTGGTACGTTTTATCACTCTCTATATAATCATTTAATTATTAGATAAGATTGCCGTAATAATAAATTTCTTTGTATATAAAATTATGATTTACCTTAATAATTTAAATAAATTACCTTTGCTTTTCTTGGTCAACTGATATTTTATTATAGTCTTTTTGAATACTTTTCACGTTATATAACCTAAAAACAAAATTGATATTATAATGTACTTTTATTTATCCAAGGGTTTGATATAGATTCAAAATATTGGTCAATTGTTCAAGAAAAAATGGGATGTAAAAGGAAATTTGATCTACCAAAAAATTGACAAAAATACATTATATCTTAACATTTTACGAATATTTTGGATTTTTATTTTACGATGCATTTAGTAATTAAAAACTTGATTTCAAATATGAAGATCTTATTTAACTATACTTATATTAAACAGATTTCAAAATATTTTGTCTTTTCTTTTTTGAAGAATTGAAATATATAATATCTACTTCTATATATTAAGTGTGATGGGGATAGACATTTCATTAGTAAAAAGATTTGAGAAGAAAGTAGTTGCTTCAAGCATGTCCCTTCACACCTGCAAATTGCTAATATCTTCACAAAACCTCTTTGTCGACCAAGTTTCGAAAATTTAAAGTCCAAGCTCGGCATGACAGACATACACTTCCCAGCTTGAGGAAGAGTGTTGAATATTACATTACTTATCTACTAAAATGTTATCACTATCTATTAGGATATTATCATCACCCATTGTTAATTTGAATTTGAATTAGGATTAGGTTTCTTCCTTTATCATAAGGATAGTCTGGTAGACTTAGCGTTATAAATTCATCAATAAGAAATAAAAAGGGAAATCTTTGTTCTCCCATTCTAGGTTCAAACTACAATATGTTCATGCTTTCTCCACCTTAATCACTGCAATCGGTTGTAGGATATACAATAATGATGCTCCAGCACATGATAAATATGATGGCAAGATTTAATATAAAATCTCAGTGTTGCACCTGAGAATCTGATAGCACCTTACCAAGCCTTTGCTTGAGAAATGGAGAAAGTCTGTCACAACTAGTTAACACATCAAGTGATTGGATCACACCTTTCCTAACAATCACATCAAGAGCTGTTGATATTCCACGAAGTATCATCTCTTTTCTCTCAACATCATAATTATCCAACAACATAAAGAGAAATTCAAGAAGAGAATTTGTAACATCAATGTAAGTAGGCAGGAAATGGACCATCAACAAAATAGCTGGTTCGAGATTCATGATATTATCAATCTTTTCATCAAAGAAGAGCCAATCATAGAACAAGGCAAGCTTCACATTTGCTTCAACATAGCTCTTCAGGCCACACTTTAGTAACCAACCGATCACAGCCCATCTTGGGATGATATCCGATCGGATTGTGTCATTACATGGATGATGAGCACAACATATAAATCTCAGAATGTCGGTGACTACGGTCTTCCTCTCAGGCACAGCAAGAAATTTCTTTACAAACCAAATTTGATGCCTTTTATGACCTCCAAGCTTCACGTTAGTCAGCAAAAACCTCAACTGTGATTCCATTTCTGGAGTTATCCTAAGCAAAAAATACTTGCTTGGAGTTCGTATGCTATATATCTGTGATATATCTACGAACCCATCAACTTTAAAGGCACTTGGATTGCACAGCAAGTCTTTCCATATGTCTCGAAATTCAGGTACATAAACTAAATCCTGCAAAAGCCTAACAAGATCTCTCCCAATTTTTAAACATAAATGAAACTCCTGTCTCAAAATTTTAAGACAAAAGTCAGTCTCCATTTGCCTTAAAGCCTCAATCTTTGGAACATTCAATACCCTATAGTGATCAGCCAATAACCGCAGAAACACATACAAAGCACTAGTCAAAATGAATGGCTCATCCTCTAACAAACAAACCCATTTGCTTGAAAACAGGCAGACCATTTCAAAGCACAACCACAGATTCTCTTCACCAAAGTCCCCACCAACAATCTGCCTCAAAAGGGAGGCCAACAAACCATCAACCCCAACTGCCGCCACATGAACCATCTCCTGAGTTACCCAAAGTAACTGTATCCTCACAGGATCAACAAGTTTCGGAAACATTGCATTCACAATTTTGATGAGCAGCCCAGTAAAATACTCATACCCATCGGTACTTTTGCCATGCAAGTGCTTGATGTGAACTTGAGCTAGGTGAGGTTCGCATAAAATGCCATAAAGGATCGCTCTATTGAGATTTTCATACTCTTCCTGAGTTGGGATAGATAGAGGGAAAGGTGGTCTCAGATTAGGTTCAAGAAAAATGAAGGCTTCCCTCAGAGAGATTTCAATGGGGTTTTCTGCTTCATGGGAGCGTCTTTCTACCAGCTTGGCCGCCATTTGTCAACGAAAAGGTGGTCTTTTTGTGAACTTTAATTCTTCTTCATAGAAAATTGTTGGATATGGTACAAAATCAAAGAACAACGGCTGAAATCATGTAAAGGGGCGAGCGTAATTGTCACCTAATTGAATGTTAGAAGTATTGATGGAGTTGAGGACGGCCAGGCAACACAGCACCAACGGCGAGCCAACACTAAAACCTTTAGCAAAAATCTGGAGTATGCTAGCACTGACTCTCCTCACTAACTTGCAAGCCTGTTGACAAGTGGTGACGGGAAAGTAAAAGGGAATCCTGCTGCTCAAAAGCCATTGGACCATTTAATCTCACATACGAAACTTCAGTAGGACATTTCAGGTGGATACTTGCAGTAGATTTAATTTTGCCATTTGGGCCTAGGAAAAAGGCCCAAATTGATTACCTTTTTGGGCAATTACACTACTGGTCCGTTGGGCTCAGAATTTGGCCTGGCTGGTATAATTAGGTAATAACTTCTCTCTTTTTTAAAAAAAAAAATTAATAATAATCCAGGTTTATATATCGATCATCAGACCTAGCCAAGTCACTATGGGTTTTGTTTTTAAATTTTTAATGATTATTTTGGTTTGATATTTTCAGATTTTTTTCAAACCCAAATTTATAAACAAAGCTAGTGTTCTTGGGAGAGGAGGAAATGCAAATTCTTTACCATTCCGACATGATTCTAGTACCAAATGTGAAAAATATAAAATAAATATCTCTTCCGAGGCTTGATGTTTTGTAATGAATAATTATTAAACATCGCCGGTGTTCACGTCCAGGCCCGGTCTCGGGGCGTGACACATCCTATGTTGCTCTCATCTTGGTTACCGTTGTACCTTGCGCCTCAGATGAAGTACATGCAAGACTAGCTCTAGACAAAGGTGTAGTGCTGCAGTTTATGGTGCTTTGTATTTATTTTATTCACTAAGTTTTGGCTACTTATGCAGCTCACTGTATCAAGTTTGCTGTCTTGCCTTTGTTTTCAAGGAAGCTCAGATTAAATGAAGTGCAAATTATGAGAGTATGACGTTTTTTCCCCCAGTTTTTTGTTTCGGTTTTATGCGGATGTTATGTGACTCGATCCTAAAACCTGAGTCGTGGGAATCTAATCATCTGGTGCTGCTTTTCTTGATTCCGAACAGGTGAAAGGGCTTGCCAATCAAGCTTTTGTGCCACACAACAAACTGAAGGGAGCTCCATCAGGCATGTTTTTGCATTCTAGACTACTATTATCACATTTCTGTGACTTGCATGCTATCTTCCTTGCTTTGCATATACCAATTAGTTCTTTTCTTTCTACGAATTGATCTGCGGATCAGGCCGCCTATGATCACTTGCTATTTTCTAAACCAACCCAAGATTTTTGATGAAATAGTATATATGTAAGTATGCTTGAGGTATCAAAAAATCTGAATTCTCCAAAAAAAAGAATCATATAATAAATTCTGTAAAAAGTTATCTAAGAAGGTAACTTGCCTTGTACTCGTACACTTCATGACTTCATCTTCATTGATCACAGAACAACTTGGCTATATATATATATATATATATATACATATATATATATATATATATTATGGGGATATGCTTCGGGGGTCGGTATTTGATATATGTCATCTCCCCCGGTCCCTGGACGCCCGCGCATATCCCTCGATTTAAAACTTCTGACCTATACTGAGTCCACTTTAATAGGCTGATGTTTTATAAAAATAAAGTGGTCTCTATCATGAACTAAAAATTTGTTGATTTCAAATATTTCCATTAGGCAAAATATTTTGAAGAATAAACGGTTGTAAACCAAACGATATAATTCGGAGCATATAGTGGTTATTGTCTTAAAAGTTTAAGAAAACTAGATTAACCGCAAAAAAATGTTGTTTATGAATACACTTCAAAGTTGTTTTGTTTATTAATTTTCTTCAAAAAAGTTTATATATAATTCTTTTAAGCTATCCATCCGTTCACTCCATGATTTTAAACAAATTCTATCAAAAAATATTCAACGAGTCATCTATTTTAATAGTAAAATTACTTTTTTTATGGATTATATCGAAGATCACACGGAATAGTTTCTCTGTCCGTCAATATTTTGCTTATTTGACTTGCTAATTGCTATATAAAGTCTGGCAAACAGATTCCTTGGAGAAATTTTCTTACCATTCGGCCTATCATTTTATATACTTTGATTCCAATTTTCTCGTGCAACTTGCGACACCACATGTTTGAGGTACGTAGGTGAGATTAGGTGAACAAAATATTGAACCACGTGCTGTTGGTTACTTGTGATGGTGTAATCCAAAAATGAAATTGAAATATGTTAAATTCTTGACTTTTGAGAATACTCCATTTATTTTCCTTCGGACGAAAAAAGATATGTATTAGATCTTATGATATTTCGTGTTGAATGAATTGGCTAACTTGTCTTGTATCACGTAGCCAACCTAACGTGACGAGGTTAATGAAATCCTAGCATGTATTTGTTGTCTTTATTACATATTCGAACATGATCTGACCCATGTTTGACCTCACACAATATATTTTTCAATTGCAACGATGATCATTGGATTTTAAATGAGGATGATATATTTAGAGGGGAAAAACATCATGAAATAGAGTTTGATGTAATCAAAATTTTTTCTATCGATGAGCTACCTTCAGGTCGAGAGATAAGGAGCTCTCGCACCCCGATATGGCGCATCGGGGGGTGAATTTAATTTTTTTTTATTATGAATTAATGTATATATATATATATACACAAAGAATAGTAGAACTACATCCCGTGTACGTTGATATTACATGAGTTGATCTTTGGAAATATTGAATATTGCCTGGAAAGTGATACAATGAATATTGGATTACAAAATTAGTTGAAATGAGAATATTGTGAATTTTGGAGACTAAATGTAATGTTGACAATTTTAGAAAAGTTATTGCAAATTTTTTTGAATGACCTCATTTGGACGAAAAGATATATACTATGACAATATTAATGAGAAATAGGTGATTTAGACTTGATTGAATAATATGATTTGAGAAATCTATAGAGCATACATATTAGAAACTGGAATTTAAGTTGAATTTGAATAATTGTTGGAGGTTTATATTTAACAAGGACATTTAAATTGATATTCAGGTTACTTATTGAATTGTAGAATCCAAGATTTTCTCGAGAACAGAAATTTCTGACAATTGCTAGATTGAGGTACATGGAGGTCAATTGTTTTCACGATGTCTGACAGAGACATGTGATGAAATTTTGTATGATTTATTTGTTATTTGTTAATTTATGTGATATTATATGCCGATTTGCATATTATCAGTTAGTAATTGATGTACAAAATAAAATATAATGTTTCTGTTGTCAACACACATTTTATATTAGTCAGCCACGTCAATGCTACTAACATATTGAGTCTATCCATCACTGATAACCGTATATATTTTTTCGATCAAGATCTATATATGATATTATGATGTGTGTCGTGAAGATTTTGGACACCCTAATTCGGTTAGGTAGTTGTGATTCAGAGGTGGAGCCATATCCCTTGACACAGTTCATAGAGGGTGAACCAGATCGTGCATATGATATGATTACTATATCGATTCTTTGATTCATGATATTCGGAGATGTTGTACTTGTACATGCAAGCATCATGCATGACATTATTGCATTTTGTGTTTTACGGTGTGATTTTCTTGATGTTTCATACTCGGGTTACTGACCCCGAAAGGGGCTACCGTGTCTTTTGTGTGTGGACATGACAGGTAGTACATGAGACGTCAGGAAGTACCAGAGCTCATTGAGAGTGGATTCATCTATTTTTGGTACATATTTGAGTCATTATCTTCCACATATCATATGTACATATTTGGAGTTAGTTTTGTATCCGGGAATACCCCAAGTAGTTGTATTATGTATTTATCGAGCTCCATGGACTCTATGATATTTTGTTGGAATTTGTGTTATAGTGCGTGATTTGCATTGGATTAACTTGTTATGTTTGATGAGAATATATTTGACTTAAGTATTTGAGTTTGTGGTATATCGTATTTAAGGGGAATCATGCCAAAAATTTTATAAGCCCAAACGTGAAATTTTAACCCGTTTTTTCGCTGTTTAGTAATTAATCCTAATTGCATATAAATAAATTATTATTAGGATAATGACCCTCAAGTCGGGGTACCACAACGTCTGGTCCTTGGGAAAATACACATCGGCATACCACCATGTTTGGTTTTTGAGAGAATATACCTCTTGGTACCACCACGTCTGGTTTTTGAGAGAATATACATCGGGGTATGCCTGAACAGTTGAATGAAACTATACTACGTCGGATGATATAAAACCACATAAACAAGTTAGAGGGCGTCGAAAGTGTTTTTGGCGAAACACCTCCATTGCTTAAGTCAGGTCGGATGGTCGGGGATCGAGAGCAAGAATATATGTCCCATTGTGAGTGAATATAAAGTGTTACGTAACTTAGCTTTTATAGAGGGATTAGACGGTTAATGTGAGCGATTTACCCGACGGATGATGCGCTTGGGTGGGATTTTTGCCTATTTTTGTGCATGAGTTGGCCACTTCGCATGACATGATTGTCGTCACGAATCCTCGAGATAAGTCCTATTTGCCGTTTACTCAAGGACCACTTTTAGAGGCGTATTTACCACGCTGGGATACTGGACGAGATGAGTTGACTCGAGGACATTAAAGCGTGCTCGAGTGTTATGAGGTCTGTTTGGGCAGGGTATGACCTGATCGAGCTCTGAGGTCTGTTGAGGCAAAATATGGCCTGCTCGAGTTCTGGAGTTCTAAGTTCTATTCGGACAGGATATAACATGCTCGAGCTCCGGACTTCTGATGTATGTTCATGTCTTGAGGTTACTTACATGGAGGTATCGAAGTTTATATCAAACATCTGTTCGGGTCTTGAGGTTATCGTCTTGAGGTTACTTACGTTAAGGTATCAGAGTTTATATCAAACATCTTTTGCACTTATCTCCACATTTGTTGATTCTTCGTCGCATTGCCGATCTTGTCGAGTGTTTCGTTCTTCCCTGAAAAACAAATTGATTTTATATCATTTATGGTTATTAAATCTGTGATTTATTAAAAGTATAAGTTATTTATTGGGAGAATATTGCCTATTTCCAAAGCACCGAGTGCGAATATATCTTCTTATGGTAATATTATTCAATATTAGCCTCAATTATGATATCTCTATTGTCATCTTCAGACCTGTCCTCAAAATATTTACCAACTAATTTTGTTGAAAGTGAAAACTTAAGTAACACGATAATTTCATTCTTAGTGCATTCTCAAGTTTCAGGTCTCTGCGTATGTATCATTGGCTCAAATTTAAGATACTCTCGAAAATGTATGTTAATGTAAAAGCACTGACTTCTCTTTTAAAGTTGATTTGATTTTAAAGTTAAATACACGATTTGAAAATAAGTCAAAGTGAGAAAAAGCAAGAATATGACAAAATCACATGCAAAAGCAAATTCTTCGTCCTTGGTTAGGACTTGGGAGTGGAAATCTTGAATATTAGAAAGAAGATAATCACTACTTCGAAATCCCAACACTTTTGTATTATTTATCTTTGACAGATGTTTTTAAACATAAATTATCCAGCCTTAACTAAGCTTATAGAGAGTCACACATTACTTGTCAGTATCAAATCTTATACTTAACTCTAATCATTATATTAAAAATATTGGTTTTATATTAAATATATTATCTTCACTACAATCTCACCTATACAAATAGGTGAGAAGATTTGATAGTTTTCATTAACATGGAATATTAGATCAAATACGGTTGTATAAAATATATCCAGTGGGACACTCAATTATCACAATACGAACTTACATAAATGCCCTCCCGCCAGTATTGAATTCCCACGCAATCATTTCTGAGCTGGTGTGCCACACTGAAAGAATCAACACGTGTTGAATTATAATTTGTTGAGCTTCCACTTGATTTTGGCCCTCTATTATCTCAGTCAAAAGTACAACGAGAGAAATCTGACATCCTGCTCCCGCCCGCACACGATAACTTCCTCATCGCATATTCGAATAAGAATAAACGGTAAGCGCCCTTCGCTGGGCGTATAAATTCCGGGCTAGCCGAGCCATACATTTCACGATCGCCTGTGAGAAGCGAAGACTTCAGAGTTTCCGGTGGAAACTTTCGCCGGTGACCGAGAGATAACACCGTATTCATTTTCGGGCAAACGATATCTCCCTCAGCATACCGCATACACATCTACAGAAGATCGATCAAATGAGGAGGAGAGGTTCCAAATGTGCCTCCACTCTGCCTACGCCTCGTGAAGCGGCGAACGGAGGGGATTGCGAGGAGAATAACAAGAAGAGGCCTCCGAGGCTGGATAAATACGAGGACTTGCCGGAGTATCTGAAGGACAACGAATTCATTAGAGACTATTACAGATGCGAATGGCCTCTGAAAGATGTCCTCTGCAGCGTTTTCTCGTTGCATAATGAAACTCTCAATATTTGGACGTAAGCGGATTTTCGCTTGTCTTTTATGTTCTTGATTCTCTTCGACTTAATTATCAAGATGACGATGATTTAGATCGAATTTCTTTCAGGCATTTGGTCGGATTTCTTATATTTGCTTGGTTAACAGTGGTGAGCTTGACGGAGGAGATGACCATGGAGAATTTCATGGCCAGATTATTTCGGTAATCTTATGAATTACATTTTCATCGTCTCCGGCTTCCTCTGCATAGCTATAATTTTTCTTCACAATTATTTCTAAACTGTATCTATCTATCAATCCCAAGACGAAATGTTAGTTCATTGATTTAAAATCAAAAAAATAAATATAAAAAATGGGCATTTCTTTCAATTCCTTCTGATTTCATTATAATTCGATTAGCAACCTGGATCGGTGAAATACACAATGGACTAAATATCGGATTTTTTCCGATTCTTCCTTATTTATTATTCCATTTAGAAATATCTTTCTTTCTTTTCATATTATAATCACTAAAAATTGGGATTTACAGGGAGGGAAATAATGGATGGTGGAAGTGGAAGACAACGACGATGAACCAATCCAGCAGCTCCGATGCTTTCCTTTCGGTCAGTATTAACTTTATAATTTACATTTTACGTCCACTTCTTTCGCTCTTTTAGTTTTTGGTACTCTTCTTTCTGATTAAATCTAAAATTAACAGGGAAAAAAAATATTTAGAGAAAACACGGAAATTAGGTGTTTCTTAGTTCTTTCCCATGAACGTAGCTCAGCTGTCTTTCCACCAAATATTTTGCTGTCAACAGATTAGATAGTGGTTTTGTTTGGTTTCCTTTTTCGAAGGCAATTTCCATCTTATGCAACAAATTAAATATTATTCGAGATAAAAATTATTTTATTATATATTGTGTATTTTATATACCGTATTATAAAATTTTTCAATACTCATCCTCCGAGTTTAGTTTTCTAATTTTTTCAAAAAAAAAAAGAAAGATACGCTGCATTAATGAGTACAATATCTTTTAAGATAAAACCTAAAGTACTAAACAGTAATGATCTCAATTGAAAAAGAGAGTTGTCATTGTTTAATGTTTCTTTTTCAATAACAATATATCTGGACGAGCAAATTAATATAGAAATCTTATCTCGGTTCGTCATGATCCATAAAGCACGAGAACTTTAACATTTTTCAACTACTTACGGATGCTCCGGGGTGACTCAGAATTTGGATCACAGAATTTTGAGGAATGGAGAGTCGGAAATCAGAATTTGGAGGAATGGATATATAAAATTTTTATTTTATTTTTCCGAGAAATTGTGAGTAGAAAGTTATAGAACACTTAAAACTAAATTATTCCAAAAATTACTTTAATACGTTATTTGCATATATTTGAAATGCATGTACTTCGGTCATTGTCCTTTTACACTTATTCTTGAACTACTTGCATGTGGAAATCAGTTCAGTTTTTTTAAGAGCATCCCTTAGTTAGTGAATTGCAATGATCTCTCTCCAAACCACAGGATTCGTATGCAAGACACTTTTCAAAATCACCACTCCTGATAGCAAGTGAAGATTCAAGCTCCAACATTCCCTTATGGCCGTGGTTTGTTTTCTTGGGTGGAGCAATGGTCTGTTTAATCTTTAGCACCACGTCTCACCTCTTCTCGTGCCACTCGCGTCGTTTTTACTACTTCTTCTGGCGCCTAGACTATGCCGGAATCTCACTCATGATCGTGGGCTCGTTTTTCGCCCCCATATACTACACCTTCTTGGACCACCCCTACTGGCGCTTCTTATACCTCTCCTCAATCACGTTGATCGGCATTCTAGTAGTCACGACGCTTCTTGCTCCGTCCCTGTCAAGTGGTGATTATCGCGGTTTCAGGGCAGCTCTGTTTCTGTGCATGGGGTTCTCAGGGGTGATTCCGGCTGCACATGGGGTGCTGTTGCACTGGGATCATCCACACATAATCGGGTCTCTCGGATATGAGATAGCTATGGGGACGCTGTATGGTTTGGGGGCAGTGTTTTATGTGACTAGGATACCTGAAAGGTGGAGGCCTGGTGCATTTGATATTGTAGGTCACAGCCATCAGATTTTCCATGTCTTTGTGGTCGCCGCCGCGCTTACTCACTGCGCCGCCACCCTCATTATCATGGAATGGAGAAAGGGTTTCCATCATGTCTAGGATTTCTCCGAGAGATTTTATAGAACATTAATTCGATGATTTTAGGATTTGTTGGTTGTGGTCCAGAATTTGATGTATTCTTTGGAGAGTAGACGCATTCTAATCATTTGAGAATTGATTGTACAATGAACCTTTGTTTGCTCCATGTATGTATATTTTCCCGCACAAACTCATGAATCACGACACTTATGCAAGGCACTTTCTATATTTTAAACCTATTAATTTGAAGGGGTTTTACTTAGCATTTATTCTTAATTAATAGATTGGATTAGTAAGTATTTAAGCAACAGAATTTAATTATACAAAATGTTTATAATGTATTTTCTATATTAATCCTCTAACTTTTAAATATATTTTCTAACTATCTATTGTTTTATAGAAGTTTATTTACAAAACTATGTAAAACTGAATTTAATAAATAATATAAATTTAAAATAATTATTCAAAAGCTATTGATATTTTTGTGCTTAAAGAAGTTATAAACAAGAGAAAAATCACATTTACGGTCATTATGAATTCCAAGAACGCTGATAGATCCAGGTGTTTTCAAAATTTGAGTATATATAAAATCGGAAACAGACTACAGTGTTAGGAGATTAAAAAATATCGGAAGTTAATAGTATTTTTTATGAGAGGTTGTCAACAATCTTGAGATTAAATATATAGTAAGCTTCGGAGAAAATAACTTTCAAAAAATATTAAAAATGAGTTGACTTTTTTTTTTGAGTTTTCATGTATTTCATTCTTAAATAAAAATTTTTTGAGTTTTAAATGTTTGGCTTGACTTGCTATATAAAGTATGGGGAACAGATTAATTTTTTCTCACCAATCCAAAGTGGTACTTTGATTCCTATTTCCTTACGCAACTTGCGACATCGCATGAGAGGTATGTAGGTGTGATTATTTAGGTGAACAAAATCTTGAAACCCATGATGTTGGTTACTTGTGATTGTGATGGTGTTATTAATAGAAATAAATTTAAATTTGTAAATTGTTTACTCAATAATGGGTATTCATTTTTGTCATTACAAATAGATAAAAATAAAAATAAATCTCAAGATATTTCGTCTAAAATGATCTAACTTGTCATATTTAACCACAAAAAAACATATTTTGCAATAGCGGTGAAGTCTAAATTTCTTTTCACAAGAAAAAGTAAATTAGAAGATGAAGCATCTTTTGAACATTTTGTTAGTTAGTGCCTCATTCTTCCTTAAATATTATCAAACTTGTAATCAACTGTGCTATTATCACAAGTATAAATTATTATTTTTTTGAGAAGATTGCCGATTTCCCATTTCATTTTTAGTGTGTTTTCGAGATTTGGGTCACTACACATTTGATCGTTTGTTCAATTTAGAAACTGCAACTGTTTTAACACCGACGTTTCTTTTAAAAGTTGATTTGACATTAAAGTTAAATAAACAAATGGTGAAAAATATCCTCAAAATCTAATATATATATATATTATTTCAAAAGATTAAAAGTTTTCACATTCTTTGGTTGGATAATTCGTGAAATAAGTCAAAGTTTCTAAAACTTTTTTGAGAAAAATTTGGAAGTGAGACCATTTGAATATTATATTAGATTGCCAATTTAGTAAAGAATATCAAGTGGGACACTCAATTATCACAAAATGTGAACTTTACATAAATACCCTCACGCCGATATTGAAAGCACTTCTGACCTGGAGTGCCAGTCGGCTGGTAATCATCACGTGTTGAATTCCAATTTGTTTAGCTTCCACTTGATTTTGACCCTATCTCTCTTTCAGTCAAACGTACAACGGGAGACTGCTGATAACGTGGTCTCGAACACACCCGATAAAATAAACGATAACCGCCTTTTGTTTGGGAGTATAAATTCCGGGCTAACCGAGCCGTACATGCTGAGAGCATGTTCACGATCGCCTGAGAGAAGCGAACGGTTCAGAGTTCCCGGTGGAGATCACGACGGTGACCGAGAGAGACCACTGTATTCATTTTCCGGCAAACTATATCTCCTTCAACATACGCGTACATATCTACAGAAGGAATCGATCAAATGAGGAGGAGAGGTTCGAGATGTGCCTCCGCGCTGCTGACGCCTCGTGAGGCGGCGAACGGAGTGGATAGTGAGGAGAATAAGAAGAAGAAGTGGGCGAGGCTGGAGAAATACGAGGACTTGCCGGAGTATCTGAAGGATAACGAATTTGTTAGAGACCATTACAGATGCGAATGGCCTATGAGAGATGTCCTTCGCAGCGTGTTCTCGTTGCATAATGAAACTCTCAACATCTGGACGTAAGAGGATTTTTCGCTTGTGTCCTCTGTGGTTTTGATTCTCTTCGACTTAATTATCAAGTTGATGATGATTTAGATCGAATTTCTCAGGCATTTGGTGGGATTTCTTATATTTGCTTGGTTAACGGTGGTGAGCTTGACGGAGGAGACGACCATAAAGAATTTCACGGCCAGATTATTTTGGTAATTTTATGAAATCGCTAATATTTCCTTAATCTCCAGCTTCCTCTGCATAACTCTAATTTGTTCGATTCGTATTCATTTATCATTTCTTCCACTCGAATCCGATGGTGATGGTTTAGAACGACAAAACATAAGTTCCTTGATTAAAAAATAAAATAAAATCCGGGTATTTCTCTCAGTTCCGTGTGATTTCATTACAATTCAATTGGCAACTTGGATTGATGAAATACAGTATGGACTGAAAAAACCGTTTTCTTCGATTGTTCCTTATTACCCTTTTCGGATCATCTTTTTAGGATTACTGAAAATTAGGCTTAACAGGGAGGATATTGGATGGTTCAATACAACGACGATGAACGAATCCAGCAGATCCGATGCTCTCTATTCGGTCAGTGTTACTTTAATAATTTGCACTTTTGATCCACTTCTTTCGCTCTTTTAGGTTTTTGGTACTCGTCTTTCTACTCCTCGAGGGAATTTTTTGTTTTTTCAAATAAAACACGAAGTCTAGGTGTTTCTTACCCATGCACGTAGCTCAGCTGGCTTCTTACAAGAGAGTTTGCTGTCAACGGAGATGGTGTCTTAGTTTGGTTTCATTTTCAGAAAGCACTTTCCGTCTTATACAAAAATTAGTATTCGAATTATCAGTTTATGATTCAATCATAACATGCACGGATGCACCGCCTTCCTCAACTAAATAAAAATTTCTCTCTTTTTTTAAATGTATTTTCTCTTACACATTTTACACCTTTAGCATTATTTTTTACTCTAACTCAACCTTTTCATCACTCACAAAATATTTTTATTATATATTTGTTATATTTATATACCGTGCTGCGAAGTTTTAAAAGCACTGATCCTCCGAGAACAAATCAATAAAAAAATCTTTTCTTGGTGAGTCATGATCCAGAAGGCACGAAAAATTTAAGATTTTTCTGAATGATATCCATAGATGAGAAAGATGGGATTATTAAATGGTAGCTCGGGTGACTCAGAATTTCGATCAACGAATTTGGAGGAGTGGAGAGTCAGAATCAGAATTTGACAAATCAATATATAAAAAATGTTATTTTATTTCTTCGCGAGAGAACATGTAGTTTATGGGACTTCAAAATTAAATTTTCTAAGACACGTACTTCTTTCTTTAAAAAGAAAATACGTATAACTTTATTTCTGGGAACGGTGAAAAGTCCGATGTCTTTTGGAAAGAAACGGGCACGAGAATATTTACATGTTATGAGTTTTCAACTCGTGGTCTCGTTGATAATTTTTCAGTTTTGTGTTATAATTAGGTGACTGTGTTATGAAATGCATTAGGTAATGTTTACAGTAGCTTATTCAAGTGTTTTCACTTAGAGTTGGACCGCATGCAATGAATTCTCTCCAATCTTTAATTTGTTGAAACGAGTTCAACTTTTAAGAACACTCCCTAATTAATGTAGTGCAATGATCTGTCTCCAAGCCACAGGATTCGTATGCAAGACACTTTTCAAACTCACCACTCCTGATAGCAAGTAAAGATTCAAGCTCCATCATTCCCTTATGGCCGTGGTTTGTTTTCTTGGGTGGAGCAATGGTCTGCTTAATCTTTAGCACCACTTCTCACCTCTTCTCGTGCCACTCGCGACGTTTTTACTACTTCTTCTGGCGCCTAGACTATGCCGGAATCTCACTCATGATCGTGGGCTCGTTTTTCGCCCCCATATACTACGCCTTCTTGGACCTCCCCTACTGGCGCTTCTTATACCTCTCCTTCATCACATCGATCGGCATTCTAGTAGTCATAACTCTTCTCGCCCCGTCGCTGTCAAGTGGTGATTATCGCGGTTTCAGGGCAGCTCTGTTTCTGTCCATGGGGTTCTCGGGGGTGATTCCAGCTGCACATGGGGTGTTGTTGTACTGGGATCATCCACAAGTAATCGCTTCTCTCGTATATGAGATAGCTATGGGGATTATGTATGGTTTGGGGGCAATGTTTTATGTGACTAGGATACCAGAAAGATGGAGGCCTGGTGCATTTGATATTGTAGGTCACAGCCATCAGATTTTCCATGTCTTCGTGCTCGCCGCAGCCCTTACTCACTGTGCCGCCACGCTCATTATCATGGAATGGAGAAAGGTTTTACATCATGTCTAGCATTTCTCCGAGGAATTTTATAGAGCATTCGCATGCTTTTAGGATTGATTGGTCGTGGTTTGGTTCAGAATTTCTCGCCAATTAGGCGAGGGAGATGATACCAATACCATAGAATAATGTATGAACCTCTCAGAATAATAACCTGGTCACTTTAATAAATGGATAATAAAATCGTTTTATCTTATTTGATAAAAACACCTCTATCTTAATAGAATGCAAATTAATGTAGAATTAGATTTTTATGAATTCGCTAAAAAACATATCTTGTGCCACCTTCTACATTAGTAGTCGAAACAAATTTATTTTATTGAATGGCTGAAAAAGGGGATAAACAGACATGAACTACATGTAAAACCTATTAAATCTAAGGGGTTTTAGTTTTTGTTAACTATATTCCGCTTTCTCAGTTTTTTTTAAATACCACTTTAATTAATTAGATTTGTTTTTTGAAGCAATACAATTTAATTTTATCGTAGATTAGAATTTTTAAAAAAACATTTAATTTTTAATTTTTTTTCACATTCCTTATTTCATATAAGTTTATCTAAAGAATCTAATTCAAAACTGGTTTAATAAAAAAGTTTGATCAGAACTTTTAAATAATATATAAATTTGAACAATTATTAAAAATTGTTGACACTTTTTAGTAAAAAGATTTTAGATAACGAAATCATATTTACCATCGTTATGAATTCCAAGATTGTTGGGAAATTCGATTAAAATACCCTAATACTCCTGGTGTTTTCAAAATAGATATTTTTATGAGGGATTTTAATATCTCAAAATCATATAGGCATAAATTTCAAAAATTATTAAAACCAGTTTGGGATTTATATTTTTCATTCGTAATTAAGAGTGAATAATTGAATATCATCGACCAAAGTTACTGATTATGTGTAAAAAATTTCACAAGAAGTTTTTTATATAATGGTTTTCTGAAAATAAAGTAAGCTGATCTAATATTTATCCCCTATTTTCTGTTGATTTTTAATCTCATTGATAAAAAACTCCTCCCAATCCAATTCCTCGCAACTCGCAAGCTGTGAGCTGGTCGTTTATGGAAAACGGCGATGATTGGTTGGCCGTAGACAAATTATATCACGTCCTTTTTTGCTGTTTCATCTCCATTATTTCCTCCATTCTCGCCGCCCATACCCCGTCTGCATTCATCCGCCGCCGCAGCATTTTGGTCGGATCCCTGCTCTCTTCTCTCGCTGGCGTTGCCAAGGAGTTCGCCGACGAACTGGGCTTCTTCCAGTCCGCCGGCGCGTCGGCTAAGGATGCCGTCGCCGATTTTATTGGAATCCTGCTTGCGGCCTTGGTTCTTTACGTGTCTAAGCGCAGACGATCCTCATCTGGAATGAGGCAAGACTCGCTTCCGCAATCCCAGGTGCTCGAAATGGTTTGATAGGTTGAATGGGTTGGAAAATGTCCACTTCTTTGTTTCACATCATATAGCAGGAAACTAGGCAACTCCTTCACATCTTCTTTCTTTCTTTCTTTTTTTTTTGAAACTGTTCTTCAAAACACATTGTATTTATAATAATCTAGTTCTGTACAACCATCCCTTGAGATGGTGGAGTAGAACATAGACTGTTTATTCATGTTTTCGAGAGAAAATATTTGATTTGTAATCGAAATTTCGGATTTTTCTCAACCTGAAATTTAACCGATACTTGTCTTTAATATTATATATATATATATATATATGTATATATATATGTATATATTTAGAAAAAAAAAATACTAGTTCGCGTATGTGTTTGAAGCCAAACTCAAAACGCCTCATTACTATCTGAATCCATGTAATAAATATTAAACTTATGGAATTTCAAAATGAACTCAAGCATATACATATCTAAGTCAAGTTCAAAATTTTCTTCAGATTCGATAGCCTCGAGAAGCTGGGTTTCATATGCTCTTGATCAAATAAAATGGTGATAATGCAGTTCTCTTTTACTACGCACGTTTCTACAAACAAATTCTTAGCTAAAACATGAAAGCCTAATTATTACATGATTCTGAGTCAACAATTCAAAACTGGATTGTAACAAGTACAAAATACAGAACGTAATCAATCATGTCCAGGCACAATCTTCTTGCAACTCATGCACATGATCATACCCGAGGAAACTCTTTGATGCAACGAGACTCAAAAACTATTTGATCTTGTGTCCACTCAAGAACCACCGGACTAAAAATCACGGCAAAAGCATTGCAAGCATCGAACAAAATACCCGACTCATTAACCTTCAAGATTTGAAAATGTGAGTAGGTTTGCGTGTCTATCGATGATCTTCAACAAACGAGATAGTACAACATCAAACTACAGCCACGGCTTGGCGTCCCTTCCAGGTTTTCTGTAATCTATGGTTTTTTTCAAGAAGAAACTTTTAAGCTTCTTGCTGGCTCACCCAACCTGGTCAATTTCACCTTCTAACATGTAAGGATGCCGTTTCTAGCAGACTATTCTTTCCTGTAAAAATATCCTAGCCATTCAATTAGCCAACTCGAAATCAGCTTCAACATCACAATAATCTCCCCAACGCTCAGTTGTCTTTTCTTCAACCGTTACGTCATTGCCAGTATCTTTAGCAGAAATGATATCAAAACTGGTATTCTGTTCTCCATCTTCACAATTTAATTTCTCAATGTTTTCTGACTCAGATTCTTCATCTAGTCCACGTCCCTGCACAATTTCTGACATTTGTGAGGCAAAGATTTCCGACTTGCTAGATGATCCGTCTGTGCCGCCATCTTCTGCCAGTTCATTTATGTCATTATCAATGCCTTCAGCATTGACACTCGAGGGAGACTCTACAGAAGATGCTGAAAACCCATTTGGAGTTTCGGGCACCCCGGTGAACAGTGTTGGGAAGCCATTTGGTGACAAGGGATAACCATTTGTTGAGAATGGAATACCATTTTGCGGAGCTATATAACCATTTGGAGCAACTGTATAGCCATTGTGAACCCATGGTTGTCCAGGTACAAACTCAACTGCTTGTGGGTTCATTATTCTTGGAGGGCTGAAGTGAGTCAGATCCCCATTATACTCACCGTTTTGAAAAGAAGGCTTGTTGCGGTGAAGACGATTTCCAGATCGATTATACCCACCTGAGAGCCGTGGACCATATGGAACTCTAGCTGTTGCAGACAAATGTGGTGATCTACGAACCGAATTCCCACCTACCATTGGTGCAATATTTACTTGTGATGGTAATAGTCCTCCATGTTCAGTATACACGTGAAGGGGAATAGAGCCAAAAACTGGTGTGGATGGATTAAATGGAGGTGCAGCGGCTGATAATTTCCTGGTTGGCTCCTTTCCCATCTCTGAATCACCTAGCTTTTCTGCCTGATTTGGAGAAAGGGTGGAACTTTCCGTGATTAGATTATCTTCCACGTTCGGCTTTGAGCCAACATTTTCACTTCCAGTATGTATATGGACATTAATGCCTTCCTGTATTGTGTTTTCATTTAGATCAGAGGAAACTTTCTCTGGCAACTGACCAGTATATTCAGCAGAATCAACGGGAGGGACAAAATTAGTTGAAGGAACTATGTGTTGCATATCAGATGCCTCATCTTCAAATAGTATATGATTGGAGCTCTCAGATGAGACAGAGTTTTCAATTTCTGAGATGGATTCAGGCCCATTTGGACCTTCTATACGTGCAACTGTAGTTTCAGTGACTGTTACAGTTTCTGGTCTTTTTTCAGAAGCTTCACTTGAAAGTTCTTGACTTTCCTCGGCAGTTTGGTTGATTTCCTTGACACAATCCTCCACAGGGTTTTCTTCTTCTACAGGTATCTGAGTTTGATCAACCTCAGCATTTTTCGATATGGTTATCATTATTTCATCAGTGGCACTTGCAACACTACTGACTTGAACACTTTCTTCTTTAGAGCTCTCCTTCGGCAGATGCTCCACAACAGCCTTAACAATTGTACCAGGTGGAGCTAAAGCAACCTCTTTGTATGAAAAAAGTTTTCCGGTTGCTTGAACTGAATTAGCAATGGAAGTTTTCAAGACTTCATTAGAAGCTGGGCTTGCTGGCTCTGATTTCGGATTTGCAGAATTCTCTGTCCCATTAGATACCACAGATTGACTTGTCAGTTTTGGGTTAAAGCTAGCGCTCTTTGCAAATTTTTTTGGAGCTTGAGGAACTGGTCCAGGGGAAGCAGCATTCACGTTTGAAGTTGTTCTGGGAGAGGGAAAATTACTTGGTTTACCTCGACCTTTGGATGTCTGAGATGTAGTAATAAAATTGGTGTTCAATTTCGCTAGAGTTGGCCTCCTAGAAGCAGAGGCCTTGCGGACCATGGGCGAGCGCCCTTTTGGAAAAGCTTCTTGCCATCCTTCATCAGAGAGATCATCTTTTCCGAGGTCCTCATTTTGATCCAGCAAAGTTTCATTTGCTGATCTGAATTCTGAATTCTTGGTGGAATCCACAAAATGAGAATCAGATTTATTCTCTATCTCTGATCTATTTTCTTTATCACTCAAGTTCTCTGTAATAGGTTCAATGATAGATGGGAATTCATCCTTATGATATTCATCAGTCCCTCTCTCCCAATTGGGGTCTACTTTTCCCTTGAGCTGTACAACAAGAGACTGTTTATCAGAAAAATTGTACGCGCAAGAAAGAGTAGTAATATATCAGATCTGCACATGAAAAATACAAAATATTTCAACCTTAGCACGAGCTTGCTTCTTTTGGGCATCTCGTGTTTTCATTTCTGCATCGGGAGTTATATAGTCTAACAGGTCTGACACGCTGATTCACAGGAAAGAAAATAAATTGTAGTTCAGTGAAATCCAACAAAGCGACAAGCTTTTATCCAATGTAGTAGTATAAATAGTTTCACTGCCTTACTGGATTTGAAAATCACCTCTGACTATCCAATTTCTCTTTATTCAGCATTTGCAAGATTTCAAGAATTAAACATTTGTGATTCAGAAAAGGTTTTAGATGTGTCAAAAGCTAAGAATTTAGCCAATGCAGATAACAAAATGGTAGGCAATCACGCTATCCAGATAACTGATAGGAGATACGATATTTATTCCATCCAAATATGAAGTGATGAAATATTGTAGGCTCCAATGAACTAATTGTGATATTTCTGAAACGAGGCCAGATGGCAATGCTTAATTTACTCACAAACAATCAAGAAAAACTGGTACTACATACCTTAAATGACCTTTGCTAGAAATGGAAGCATCTGGTTTTGGAGTGCCATTTCGTGCAGCTTCTTGCTGCTCCAGAGCCTTGGACTCAAAATATTCGAGCCATGCAGCAGCATCCTAAAATTTTCAAATAAGATTGAGAAGATCAATCTTAAACCAGTAGTCCCAGCATCAGTCAGAAAATCATGCATTACCTGTGTACGGAGATCATCTGGTCCAAGCTTAGTTTGCAGAATCTGAAGTGTGGTTTGTTCGTGCTGAACACTCAAGGAATATGCTTCCATCAATGAGAGAGCAATTGCGATAGCATGATAGCTAGCTGCAGTCTGGAAATGCAAAGGGTAAAGGCCAGATGTTCAGCTTATCATTTTGGTCAGTAAAAATTATGAGATTCCATAACAAGTTAGGAATATTCGCAGTGACACGTATGAGTAAAGATAATCAACCCATGGAGAGAGGAGCAAACATGCAGTTTAAGATTTAAACACTTTGGCTCCTTATTCTAATAAAACAAACATAAGTGTTTCTTGAAAAATCCAGCCACGAAGATTGACCGAAAAACCAGACTAAGATAACTAACTGTGCAATACGAAAAAGAAATCTTACCTACAACCTTTGCAAGATTTACATTTTAAATAGGGCTTTTAACTCTTTTTAATTTTGATTGTCTCAAAAATCAACTTTGTCAAATTCACAATTTCATCTTTATCTAATACAAGAATGGTAACTGAAATACACTTCTGTTATGCAGTTAACAATTAAGTAAATATTGCATAATCAACTACTTGGATGAAGATGCTTTGATTACTTAACTTGTTGCTAAATGGTAAAGAACGGCGTATAAATATGTCAAGTGGGAACCTTCTCTTCTTTGTTCACATGATTTAAGTACATAGAATTTGTTCACTTCTGCCAATGGAATTTAAATAGTGTCATCGGAGGTGGCCTTTCATACAGTAGGTTATCGAGGTTGAAATGTTCAGGCTCGAGAGTTTAAGAATTAAAAAGATACAAGAGTTCAAGAGCTTAAAACAAGTATAAGCATTTTCATCATTGGTGTCTGGGCATATTTGCGATGAGATACTGACAGTCTGACAGATATGGATACATAAATATACACGCAAACTTACTTGTATATGATCTGCTCCGAGCAGTCTTTGGTTGCACTTTAGAGCCTCATGCAGATATCTAAGAGCAATATGGACGTTCCCTAGACCTTCTTCCATCATAGCTACATTAATATAGGTGGCAGCGGTATTTGGATGAGAAGGTCCACAAGTTAGATGCAAGAGATACAATGCGCGATTGACATACCTAAACAGCCAAGATACAAGCCACTCAGCTCAGTCAGAACTACCGAGGAAATTTAGATACGGAATTCCCAATTGAAAGCAAAGCAGATTGTGATTCCAAAGTTATAGATGTAGGTGTCTGATGGTGAAATATAAGAAAATTCACAGAATTTGTTACTGAGAATTTTGAGAAGATTCAAGACGAAAATGTCAATGCAAATGTTCAGCTATTTAAGATAGCAGTTGTTAACATAAATAACCTTTTGCAGGTCGAAATGAATTACACATTGGTACTGCAACATTGACAGTTGAAACTCCACTAGTTATGGATTGTGGGAAAATTAATTTGTTGCCAACTAACGAGTCAAAATGAACAAACCATGATATGATCATGACCCTTTAGATCGTAAAATGGCAAACTGGAAAAAAGCTCAGCCTTTTCAGTAAAATAATCACCATAAACATACGTTTTTCCTATGATGATCTGGCCTGACACAGAGATCATAAACAGCCAACTAGACAATAGTTCAGTCTTTTCTGTCAACCAATTACCCTAAATACAATTCCCCATACGATTTAAAATTTTTCAGATCAATTTTTATGCATTACCAGTTCTCATTTTTTCCTGTTGTTCATAAAAAGCCAACTGGGAAAATATTAGCCAGTCAAACAATCATCCTAAATATACATTTTGCACATAAATTTTACAATTTTCTGATCAATATTTTTGTTTTACCAGTTCTCAATGTTTCATGTTGTTTGACGTGAATTTATCCCAAGAATAACTAGCTTAATGCAGACACCAACATTTTAACCTTTACTAGTCCTGAACTCAGATGATATTACATTCACAAAATGGGGAAAAAAGGGTCAATCCTTAGATCACTTACCCATGTTGGAAGTACCAAACCTCTCTAATTGTGCTTCAAACTCTAATATCTAGGTTATATGATTAATAGAGAAGTGATTCTGAATCAACTGATCCTAAATCTAAGAAAAGATCGCAGTACAAAAACCAACTTGAACTGCAACCCACACAATTCGTAACAATTTTCATAATATTCCAATCTTTTTAAAACTTGTAGCTCAACGGATATTTAGTCCATCCATATATGTTTTTCCAAGTGTTGCCCAAAACTTTTGGGAGAAAGTTCATATAAAAGACATTCTAAGATTGCATTCCACATTGAGAATATGTGTTTGACATTAAAATCAAGAAATTGTATTTCCAATGCTGAAACACAAGTAAACGGAGCTGCCCTCATGTGCAAGAAAAATATATTTAAGGAAAGTCCAACAACATAAAAAAGAACATATTTTTGCTTATCTATAATGGAACTTCATCAAGTTTTTGTTTTAGTAAGTCAACAACTAATAGTGAAAATCACGTCAACTTTAGACAAAAAGAAACTTTCCATGTCAAGGGACACAGCAATGGTGTAACTAGAAACGATTTGGGGATTGCTAGAACCTACTTCAAAGCCAGCTCTGTATGTTGCAGACGATAGTAGAAGACAGCTAAATCTCCATAGCTTTTCATCGTATCAGGATGATCAAGTCCAAGCTCTCTCTCATTGATATCTAAAGCTTTTTGCTGGTAGATTGTAGCCTGCTCACATATAATGTAAAAACAAAGGATGACATTGGGGCTGAATCATGAGGCTATAGAAATGGTTAAGTAATTCCTGGTTTCGATGAATGTCATGTACAGAGAAACCTGTGGTTTGTTGAACGAAGTGGACCAAATGAATAGGTCATTGGAGCATATGTTTAAAATTTTGAAGATTTGATTCTCAGTACCTGATTAAAATCCCCAGTGTGGTAGAGAACTACAGCCAACAAACTATAAGCACCAGCTGTCATACGATGATAAGGACCACATACTGATACCAGTTTTGAGAGTGCCTTGAAACATTAAAATGAAGGGTGATCACACTTTTGAGCTGCTGTAAATCCTAATCTAACTGTCACAGTGAGAATTACTCAAGGAGGAACTGACTGGCGAAATAATTGCTACCTTAGTTCCATAATTAACAGCATCCTCCAATTTGCCCTTATCCAAGGACGTTTTAGATGACTCCAAAAGTGTACGACCATCTGCAGATGAGCAAGCAACGTGCTATATGGAAGATAAAATGCTGTCAGAAGTCAGAACGACCTGATAATACTGTGAGATCTCATTAACCCTACAGAAATGAATCACCAGAAGCATACCTTATAAACAGGAATCATGCTGATTATATCAGATTTTCTGAAAGGGGCGGGCGAGTCCATATCATAATCCCTGGGAACAAGTTCAAGGCCAACCTGAAAAATATTACATATGTATCAGGTAATTGAGCCCTCGTAGTCAAATCACTTGGTAAATCAGGAGGTGTTAGCCTACCTTATGGCAAAGCCCCCGAAGAAGTGCAAACTTTCTCAGCTCACTGCTTATTTCATCCTTCCATTGCCACCCAAACCTCTTCTGGAGGAACTTCTCAACCCACTGCCATTTTAATTCATCATCAACACTGGCAGTCATATCACCATATTCCGTAGTTGGTGACCCCAGCAGCATATTCAAACATGACACAACCGATGAAGCCATATTAGTTATATCATCCACTGCTGCAACTACAGCCTGCAGAATGTGCTTGTATGCTCGAACAACCATCTCATGAATACAGAGGGACTGGACATGAGGGAGCTTATCCGCAAGTTCAACCTGAGGAGGATGAGATATAAACCAAAAGGTCGGTAAGGGTTGTCCTTGCCTAAGAAATTATTCACGTGAATGTTCCAATGTAAAAGGAAGAGGGAGGGGTCGGGGTTACAAAAATATCAATTCATGTGACTAGAACTTTAGAATATAAGAAGTTATATATCTGCAATACATTTCACAAAAAAAGATCTCAGGCCTATAACCCCAAAAGTCTAATGTGGTGAGGCCATAAAAATTGAGGTTGCCTAGCACTTCAACATTTTCTAGGTCTAGTAGCCTAATGAATCAGTAATTCCCACCATGCCACCTCTTGAGATTTCGTCTCTCATCATTTTCCATGAACTCCCACCTCCCACTCTTAAACATACATAATCTACTTGTGTCATTCTATTGATAGCGAATGCTATAGCATCCCGAAACTCAAGCCACAAAAGCTATTCTACTCTGCTGTAAAATTATGAATGAAAACATGATACTCTCAAAAGACAGACATGACACTATGTGACCTTAATCCTTTTCGTCTTTTCTTCTCAATTGACCTCAAATTTAATAGAACAAAACCTGAACAATTGACTTAAGAGAATCAAAGAGTAGAAGACAAAATATATCAAAATGAAAATTACCACACGGCCCAATGAACACATTTGCAGACCCCTGGTATGCATGAAATCAGTCAGTGTCCGTCCGTCAACAGGAGAAAGTTCCAATGAGCCAAAATCAGCAACCTGTCAAAAGAGTAAAGAACCAGCTATGAGACATATTTCTGAACGGCAAATATTAGCTGTGAATAAGAGACTAACCAGTTTTGGGAGGGCAGTATCAGAATAGTACTTATGTGCCATCTCTATCAACTCATCTGGTGACTGTCAAGATGAATCGAAATCAGAGCAGTCTGTCAAAGATTACGTTATAAGCCACAATCAAATGAACTTTTTACACATTCGCATTGATGTGATTTATTAATTTTGAGAACATATATTATCCCCTGGGTCTAATTTCACGTATCAAGTCAAGAAGATAAATGGCAGGAATTAGAGGATAGTTGGTGGATAAACGTAAAAAATACCAACAACAACCTTAAGATGAAGACCAGTTTCAGATTCTTTTAGGCGCAAATATGATGCTTCAGGAATCAACTTTTTCCACATTAGTTCCTTCTCCTCATCTTGCTTCTCAAGTTCCTTTTTATTGACATCAGAATTGTCATTAGAAGCTAGCTCTTTATTTGGATCAGTTTTGTTGCTCCGGCCATCAGCTTTCTTTTTAAAATCCTTCAGGAGCCCATGCTTCCCAAGGCCTTTTACTGTTGTCTCAACTTTAGCTTCTTCATTCTTTTTTGACTCATTTTTTCCAGACGCCTGATTTTGCAGGTGTTGCACCCAACAGGCACCAAGCTCCCATCTAATGGACTTCGTTGGTTTAGATTCTTCTCCTTGCAGTCTGTCCAAACTTTCACTTAGAACTTTCCTCACCAAAGGCCTAGTGGACGGTAATTCTTCGACATCAGCATTCTGGACTCTTGGAGGTGTGCCAGACTTGTGCAACAGCATTCTCAAGCTGCGAAACTCAGACTTAAGCACCATGATCAATTGCCCAAGATAAAGTAGTTACACAATTAAATCAATTTTCATTGTCCTTATATGAATATGAAATTGTATTCCGAAGTAAATAAATTTGGAAAGTAAAATGTTGAAAGTGGAGCATGTTTCACTGACCTATTAACATTCAACGCATTTGCTCCTCCCTCCGGGTGATCCTCAATGTCAATATCTTGAGGAATGGGATTATCCTCCCAATTCACCTCTGCTGAAACTTTCACGATAGCTGTATACCCACAGTGCCTAACAATAACGACTCCCAAAGTAGAAGTATCCTGAAATGAAATATATTATCATCATGCAAAATATATTATTTCATATTTAGAAAGAGAATCACAAAATTATACTGACATGGACAGTTGCACTCTCATCTGCAGTTATTCCTTTAATCAAGTTTCTCTTGGTCAACTGTTCATTCGATAGTCCAAGAACCTGGCTTCCGTCATTTTTGCCATCCAACTTTGTGCTGGCATCTGGAATATCTTTTGACACACTTATGAGTAGATCTCCAATTCTTTCCTCATTCAAAACTGATGAACTATAACTATCACGCTGAAAATTGTTGTTCCTAAGCCGTTCGATAACAGCAACCGCTTTACAGACAGAAACATCAACAAATAGACTATGGAGCAGAAATGCTTTTCTGTCTCGTATTTGCCTCTCTTCGGCAGTCTTACATGGCATTTTTGCCAAAATATGGAATTCTTTGGCCCACGGCCTGCCGTCATATTTTCCATTTCTTCCTTGTCCACCTCCATCGCCTCCCCAATTTTCATCTTCCATGGGAAGTGGAGTGAAGATTGATGGGTTCTCAGAAACAACAGGCGGGACCAGCCAAGTGTTTGCCCGGAAACCGTATGGAAGATTTCCAAACTGAAACAACAGCATAGCATCATTTAATCTCTTTCAAAAATCTTAGAGGTTTCAGCACAAAAGCAACTTACTTTATTGTGCTCTGTGAAAGCTTTCATGAGAGCCTTATATGCCTGAGAATGCAAATAGCATCAGCTAATTCAGAAATATTTACTTGAATGCTATATGAAAAGAATAAACAAACTATGCTTGAATAGCAGCAGTTGAAGTGGACAGACAAGACACTGGTGAGAAGCAAACTTCCCTTGATAGAGGGGTCTATCATAGCAATAGAATATTTTTGTTTATAGTTGAAAATCTTACTAGCTCTCTTACTCAGTACGAGTTTGCTTCCCAGGAGCACAAGATACAAAGCAAATAAACAGAGTGATCAGGATGAGCTTCAACAAATAAAAGTATGCCCACTCATTCTAAAGATAATGAAAACTCACTAGAGCTGGCATGCCCAAAAACAGAGAAAAAGTTGGGGAGAGGGTTTACCATACATCAAGCTGCCTCAGGATTATTATATGCTCAAGTAGATAAACTTTAACAAGAAAAGAAGCGACAAAGATATCTCTTGTCTATCTGTTCTTATTTTTCACCCAGAAAGTAACCTCTAAACCTTAACCTTTCCTGAAGCTATATCTTTTATGGTATTATACTGAAATTGGATAGAAATTTCTGAAGAAAAAATAACTTACAGAATAAAAATTTCTGCTTATCTTCTGCAAGAGGCATATCAACGAGTGGCTCAAAAGATTGCGCTTTCCAGAAGGATAAAAACCTTTTTGAGAAGCAACAATTGTTGTTGGCTTCCCACTGCAAATCCGTACCTAAAAATACAAGTTCAACTTCAGCCATCACCAAGTCAACTCTCATAACGAGCAAATTATGAGATGAAAAAGAGCAAAAGAACTGTCACTTAGAGTTTGAGATGCTAACATCAATCTGAAAGAAATCCTCATCTGTTTTATCATCAAGGTATGGGCGAGTAGATTTCCTAATGTCTGCAAATATTATGGACTTACTATTAGCAAACAAAGTACATGTATTTGTCTAGACAGAAGATTACCGAGTAGATTAAATGATGGAAAAAACAGCAAATTACATATGCTCAGAGATTCAAATTTGTTGGTACATAATAATAAGAAGCTCAAGTAATTCCTCTCCCTTGGCCTAACAATATACTTGCCACTATAATTTCTCAAAAAATAACACCATAACGCACATGATCAATCGCATGCTAGAGAAATACCAAAATTTTAAATGCGCAAAAAAGTTTCCCCGCCTCTTTCACAAACGTATTTCGTAGTACATGTTATACCAACACTCACATTGAATCGGCGGAGTGAGGTGGGAGAACGAGAAGAAGTGGTAGAACTGCCCAAGCCTCGGCGGCGGGTACATCAGCGCCGAAGCATTGTCGCCTCTCTCCACAGTATCTGCTCCGGCGGAGGCGTCAGTCGCGTGACCGTCCGGCTTCGAGGGCTTGACCTTCGGAGTGACGGCCGTGGAACCGCCGGCTTTTTTGTCGGTGGCCATAGCCTTGGGTGAAGGATCCGAAACTGCATTTTCAGAACCGGGTTCAGAGTCGATTGAACCGTTCTCTTTCGGACCGGATTCTTTGATCCCGGTCCGTGGAACCGGTTTGGGGGATGTAGATGAACCGAATGAGGTTGTGCAGGCGATGATGTCCAACAGCCGTCGGATGTGAGCCACAGCTTGCTCTTCTGTGTACTTCTCTACAGCAATTAAAAAATACAAAATTTTCATTTCGACCCCTATATTATCATTTATAGCTTTATGCCCCCTCAATTTATAATCCTCGACCATTTCATGCAATTGATGAGATCTGAATTAGTCAACAACACCTTTCTGTTTCATCCAAAGTTTTTGAGTCGGATACTACACTAAAAGGGTAGTATTATTATTCTTTCGTATTCTGTAAAAACATGCATTTCGATTAGGATTGTATTCTACAATTACGGTTCTATCATATATGTCTTTTTCGTTCCGTCGAAAATCGAGATTCTTGATCATAATACATTTTGATATACTTGATATAAAATCATGCTGCAAACCATTAAAAAAATGTATTATATTTATAAAGTATGGTGTAATGAAAGAGATGAAAATTTGAACGGGAAATTTAAAAATGAGTGAAGTAATGTACTTTATGAAAATAAATGAAAAACAAAAGGACATGTTATTTATATTTCAAAGAAAAAAAATATCTGTTTGAATACCTTGAACAATGGTAAGATGGTAGGGCTTGAGAGACAAAATTTCTACAGTGTCTTTCAATTTTGGCCCTCGAATCTGCACATAGAAATCGTTCAAAACTTAGCTTAG
This sequence comes from Dorcoceras hygrometricum, assembly GCA_001598015.1. Classification (NCBI taxonomy): domain Eukaryota; kingdom Viridiplantae; phylum Streptophyta; class Magnoliopsida; order Lamiales; family Gesneriaceae; genus Dorcoceras; species Dorcoceras hygrometricum. The sequence continues at coordinate 629,772 of KV005645.1, forward strand.
GAATAATAATAAAATCAAATAAATTAAATTATATAATGTGAATGTCAGCATAAATTTAGTCTAAAAATATTAACCTCATGAGACAAAGAATAGTTGGTCAAGTGACAAGTTTCCACGTGTACGGCTAAAAGTTTCTTCACATCTAAAATCTTGTCCGTAGATATTCCCTGTCGTAACAAAAATTAATAATGCCACAAATTGAGCTTCACAATAAACTATTATTTCTGTAATTGGCTTTTCACCTTTCAGATCTCCACATTTAATTTTTGAAACAATTATACATTTTTTGAGGGGAAATTTATTTAATTTTATTATTACATGCAACCAAAAATAGGGTTTTGCATGTCTCTCTTATCGACTAGTAACTTGATTTGATCTAAAAACCATATTATCAAGTAAAATACAAAAAAAAAAAAGTTTGGAAGTTTTTAATCCAAGAAATTATCTGCCAACTGTTATTTCTTTGAAGATATATTATACTAATTTTCATTAGCAAAAATCCCAGTATGTCAAATTAAAATAAAATTTCCGAGAAATATTCTTCAATATTGACATGGTTATCCACCGAAATTGATTTTCCTAGGACAATTTTACGTATCATATCCAACATTAAACTAAAGAAATCTTTTTTGGTTTAAATTAAATTATTTACCACAACTTAATATAAACATAATTTAGTAGATTTAATCAGTAAACAAAAAGACCGATAGCTCCCAAATCCCCTTGAGAGAAATATTAGGTAACCTTAAGCGTCACTTGCGAGTCTTCGGGTATATCCACCGTTATCTCTATTACGGCTGGCAACACTGTAAATTGTGAAACAAAGGCAGAAAAAATATATGAAAAATAATAATATAATCCTTTACATTTTCTAATTAAAAGAGTAAAAAAATATCTTAGCAAGAATTATTTTCTTAAAATTGTAAAACTTTTAATTATCTCGCTGCCTGATTCAAATGCTCATGTTTATGAAGATATTGTGCGTTATAAAATTGACTCAGAATACTATAAGATAAATATAGAAATAGCTATCTGCTATTGAACCTTGTAATGGACTAATGGAGATAAACATGATTATTGCCGGTAAGACAAAACAGGCCAAATAGATGAACACTTCCATTTTCGAGCCAATGATGAATGAATGATGGGTTCTTAGAAGATATTGAGATTAAATCCTCCATAATTAAGCTCAATCTGAATTAAAATTTCAGAAGACATGCATATACAAATGAACATATACATACATATACACACAGAATACTTATATATATACACACACACAAACACAAAGAGAGAAGACTGATATCAAACCTTTTTCTTCCTTCTTCTTCTTCTCTACTTTGGCCTTGTGGGGTTTAGTTTTCCCGGCTTTGGGAGCCATTGGAATTCAAGTAAAGTCACAGAATTGTGTGATTCAAATACTACAGATAACAATGTCACAGAAGAGTTTAACCATATGAAGTTGCATTAATATCTAGTCCCTTATGAACAATGGTTTAGAATCCCCGAATAGTAAAAAAGGAGGCCTCAAATTAAAAGATTGGAGATTTGGGCATGCTCGTGGAGTTAATATGTATGAAATGTGGCAGTTGATAAATGGTGGCTGAAGTAGAAGTTTATTAAAGGAAGTGAGGAAGAAGTTGGTGCAGAAAGGTTTGTAAGGAGGGCCAAGAGGGGGAAAAAATAAAGGGAAGAAAGAGAAGAGACGAGAAGAGAAGAGAGGTGGATAGGATAAGGTAACGCACAACCCACAAAGCGATTTTCTTCTGTTATTTTTTGTACTTTCTCAATAGAATGTAAGGCTAACATTTTGAGACATCTCGCGTATCCCAGCTTAGCTTCTTCTTGGATTATTTATCTATCCCGCAATCGCAATCACCACTAATTCTTTCCGTCGTCTTAGGGGTGTAAGTGAATCGAATCTATTCACGAGCTTCTCAAGACGACTTCAAACTATAGTTGAATATTATTGAGATTCGGATTCTACGAATTTGAGTTAAACTTGAGCTTGTTCGAGCTTTTTTTCGGAACCAAACTCGAGTTTAAAGTTTATCGTTTGATGGTTCCGAATATTGAAAATACAATATAGATAAATTTCGAGCATTTCAGGTGTTCTTATTTTCGCAATAGTTAGAATAGCTCGGGAACATGTTCAAATTTTTCGAACCGAACTCGAATAAAAGTTTTTTAAAGCTCTTAAACTCCATTCAAATATATCTATTTCAAGTGAATTCGAGCCTAAAGGTTTCATTATATTCGATTTGCTTACACCCACTCTGTCTAGAACTAATATTATATATGGCTAAAACAAACTAAATAATTTTTAAAGTTAAACCCTCTTCACTAACTAACTATTTAATCATGTGAACCTTTTAATAATACCTCAAAACACACTCTAATACGTCCAATGTATATATATATATATATATATACGGATCTGATATCCTGCACAACCAACTTCCCCAATTACTTCCTCGACTGTCACGTGTCACCATGTGATTGAACCAACATTTTAAGTTCAACATTTTTGTTATGTTTTTTTATAAATTGAGACCAATCACATGATGCCACGTAGCAGACGGGGAAGGAGATGGGCAAGTTAGTTATGCAGGATATCGGATCTGTATATATCTATATACCTAATTTCTCTTTATTATTTATTTTCTTTCGTACCATATTAATTTCAAAAATAAATAATATTCCTTTCAAAATAAAAAAAAAACTAAATTATTCTTTATTTTCAGTTGGGACACATATCACATATTCTACGGTTTGCTAGTATCTCTTATTTTCTATTGCTTTGACTAAAATATTGTGATCAAGTGATAATTGTTGTTTGCTTAGTTAATATGGAGTAAACAAAATTGCTTAGTTAATATGGAGTAAACAAAATTTTGGTTAGCTAATATGTATGTTTTCATGTTTTTGGTCAATTCATAGTTTTATCCAATAATTTTGTTGAGTTAAGCGTGTATGGGTGAGAGAATTACTGAGATGGGAGACTCTTGGGAAGTTCTCGTACGTCAAGCTGCTGATGTTGCGTAGTTTGATCTGGTTGACCAGGTGGCTGTAAAACTGATGCCAGATTTTAACTGGTAATACTATCTATGTTGGGGAAAGGACCGACGGCTGGGTAAGGGTAGACTGACTCTAATGGAAATGACACATCTACCATTAGCTGTTAGATACGCACCCTTCTCAGACTCATGGACCTAACAATCCGACCCTAAGGTACATAATAAGTGCACTTTGCGTCCTATTATAAGGAAATAAAGCTGCACATTGGCTAACAGCTATAGCTTTTGACCTAGTGATAAGCGTTTCATCCCAACAAAATTAATATTTCAATTTTAATAAGTTTTTCACCAAAATGATAACATGGCACTAGAAATGAAGATGTGCAACAGAGATTACTGATGAAATATTATAGATTGTTAACACTTCTGATACCATGTCAAGATATCAACATTAAATAAAAAAAAACAAATTGAAAAATATAATTAATTAAATAAACATAGTACATGCAAATATAGCACTATAAATGTATTTCTCTCGTCCAATCTGGTATCTACATGTTTAAATGTCAAAAATTGCTACCCCATTGACCAGAAGATGTGATCTAAGCCATGCATAGATATAACTAGCACGATTACAATTTAATTTGAATGTATAAGGTATAAAAAAAATTGCAAAGAAAGTATCTCATAGCCCTTAATCAACATGTAGTGGAATAATCATAAAAAAGAACAACAAAGAACAAATAAAAAACTAGTGCATTTCTGATGAAATTGAAAACGATTTGTATATATATATGACAGTTTTGAAGACAAAAAGAGGGCAATTAATGATCCTCTTAACCATTAGTGTACGTGTTTGCCTATGGTTTTCCAAGATAAGATTTTACTTAATTTTTAGTTATATATATATATATATATATATATATAACACTGATATTGTGGGCACCTGATGTGAGAACATAGGTAAAATCCCTCGTCGAGTTTTATTTATGTGGTACACTCATGTAAAGCACGACGCCGTGTTTTACATAGATGCTCATAAAGATGCTCACATAGGACGTCCATAGTATCAAATTTCATATATATATATTTCAAACTATACCCTTTTGTCTGGAGTCTTAAATCATATTGGATCCAGTAATGACGCAATCTTAATTTTGGTGATGTAAAACTTGTTTCTAATGTATATATAAATGTGTAGTGTACAAAGGCATAGTTGAAACTTGAAATGCAACGATATCAAAACTAATAAAAAAAATTTATTGTAGGAAGATGTGTTAGTCCACCGGACGAAGAAGATCGGAATAAGAGAAAAGAAGTCCGAAACGTCCGAAAACTGGTACCTGAGAGCTCTCACACAGCTCGGCATCAATTCATGGATCAAAAATTTAGATCGCGTGCTTTTAAAATGGGTTTTTAAAAAAAACAGCATGGAGTGGGGAGAGCTTACCAGCTCAGAGTGCATCAAGGCTATGCTCACCAGAACTGGTCGTGCACGATCTGATTTCTGAGTTGCAATAACTCGTGTTCTTGAAAATTAATGAAAATCGAGAAGTATATCAGATCTGATATAAAAACCAAGTGGAAACATCTGATATACTCTCTAACATAGATTTGTTAAAACGCTTAAAACATGAAAGCTGAAAGCTGATAAACAAATAGAACACGGAATTTGTTTCTAAAAGTTCAGAGCTGAATCTCCTACGTCTCACCTTCTTCCAAATTGGAAGGCATCGTTAGAAGACTTTGATCTTACAGCAATCTGTATAGACCAACCTCAGCTGGGATTTAGCCACTGTCCAATGTTGAGACTCCTAGACACTCATGTTTCACTTATTTAACGTCTCTGTGAGAAAGACTACAAGTAGTAAGTTTTACATCTTCGTGTCAAGACAGCTTTGATAAGTTTTGAGTTGTGACTCAACTATTCTATTCAGCTCTCGGCTCTCATATATGTGAGTGCTATTACAGTGTAAGCTCACTCTCTCAAATAATATATCTCACGCACTGGAAAGTGCTTCTTCCTAAGCTGATGTCTTCATCTTCATCCCAAGTTGTGCAGTCGACTAATAGTGATTCTGAGTTTAGGCTCTCGGTTGTGCATCAGCTCACACTTGGGCACCAGCTCTCAGCTTGTACATCAGCTGCCACCTGTGTGCACCAGCCCTCGATTGTTCTTTTTTTATGCCCTTCTTCCAACTTGATATAAAGCCTCCAAGCTGATGCTACTGTTGGACACAGGTTCCTAACCGTTGAAAAGCTTTTGTAAAGTTCTGTCATTGTTGTACCTTGTGTTCGTCATCATTTAATGTGTTTGCGGGCTTTGTTTACTTTGAACATGTGAGCTCTCTCTCGATCAGATAAATTAGTTTGTCTTCTAGTATTCTGAATAAAGTTTGTACATACTAATTTGTCTGAGCTGATCTCATTCTGGTATGGTCAAAGCTTCGTTCTGGTTTGGTCGAAGCTTCGATCTGATCTACTATGCTCTTCTCTTAAGCTGCTCTGAGCTGATCTGCTCTAAGTTGTTTTAATCTGAGTCATTATGCTCTATAGTTGTTTCTGCGCTTCTTATCTAAGCTGCCGTCGTTCTTATCAGTTATAATCTGCTCTAAACTGATCGACTCTCTCCTGATTCTATCTGTGCAGCTCTGTTCTGTAAGCTGATTTTGTCTGAGCTGCTTATCTGTTTTTCCGCTCTGATCTGTTTTAAGCTCTGAGCTGCTCTTGTAAGCTCTAAGCTGATATGAACTGCTTATCTGAGCTGATTCATATTTTTCTCATCTGAGTTGCTTTCTTCTCATCTAATCTGAGCCGATTCTACTCTGAGCTGATCTGAACTTCTTCTCTAAGCTGATTCTATATTATTCTAACTCGAAGCACCATTTGAACTGATCTATGCTAAACTGATCTGCACTTCGTAACTGAGCTCAGCTCTTCTTATACTGTACATTTCTTCAGCTTTCGGCTCGGCCCTGATCTGATTTTCTAAGTTGCTCTTGCTTCAAGCTGGGTCAGCTTGGATGTCGTTCCCCTACTGTTCCAGCTTAGACCTCTGAGTTTCTTCGTCATCTGATCTGTTTAGCTAAGCTCCTATCTGATCTGGCATGCATGCTTAAGTAAGTACATCAGTATGCAACACAGCAAATTTTGTGTTCATCAAAATCACGTCAGATCTGTTTCCAGATCCAACAAAGTCTTTCGAATGAAAAAATATTAATCGGATAAGGTAGCTCAACCGGATAAATAAGGTTAAGCAGACAAAAGTTGATTAACCGAAGAAATAAATTCTTCTGGTTGAAATAAATTTTCCAAAGAAAATAAGTCTTTCGGGTGAAAAAAATCATGAAAAATATTATCTACAGCAAAATAGAGCTTCCATATAAAAGAAAGGATAAAAGGACTCTTCCAGAACCGGATAATGAAATTCGCACGCTCAATGAATCTTTCAAAAATATCTTTTCCGAAAAATTATTTTTCGGATAAAGACACTCAAAAGTGTTCACGGATAAAAAAATATATTCGCGTAAAGAAGATCTTCCGAAAAGAGACATCCATTGCTCTTAAAGATGTCATTTGGATTAAAAAAAAGGCTTTCTACGCTAAAAGGGTTTCATTCGGATAAATGAAGACGCTCAAAGATTTTCATCCAGTTCTATAAGGGTTTCACTGCTTCAAGAAGACGTGAGCTAGATAAAGAAGATTCTCACTACTCAAAGAGCTTGACGGTTAGAGAAGAACATGATGCACATTTCAAGGAAGATAGTACAAGAAACATTTAATTTGACAAAGCTTTCAAAGCTGTAAGTGGTCCTCAGCTATGAAAGACAAATCATGCATAGGACTTTGAATGTTGAAATATAACCATTGCATTCTTCATTCAAACGTTACAAGAATACTTATTCAAGAAGATGAAAAAGTGCAGATAAGAACAACAACAAAAAGTGGAAACGGAAGAACTGAGGAAAAGTACATAAATGAAGGAAACTAAGAGTTCTTCTCAATGTGAGTAAAAATAGATTTGTTAGCTAAGCGTGAGTATTCACTAATGTGTGATATTATAATCAAGAGATTTTTCACTATAAAGACTTAAATTCTATATACACATTTACTCACGCAAATATGAGATATGTTCGTAAAAGATTAGTTGAGTGATTAGTCCTCACATAAAGACTTTAAACTTTGTGGGAGCTCAAACTAATGAATCATTACTTGATTCATATAGTGAAATAGAGATGGGGCTATTGAATCATTATTTGATTCAAATAGCTTAGTAGATTTTAGGAGTTTCGGTATCAACGGTGGATAAGTACTATATTTAAATTGGATAGTTGAAAAAATTAATTATAATCCAAAGTTTAGTGGAACCCTTTCCGAAACGGAAGATAAAGAGACGTAGAAGGATTGAACTTTCAAACCTTCATAGATAAATTTTTGTGCATTTACTTCATTGCATATTTATCTTGCATTGTGACGGGGGAAATTTCACAATTTTCCTTTAAAGCATTTAACAATCTAAGCTTTCATAAATAACCGATAAAATAACTAGAGCTGTCAAAATGGGCCAAGCCCGTCGGGCCATCCCGCCCCGCCATGAAAAATAGGCGGGTTGGGTTAGTAAACTAATGCCCGTTTGGAGGCGGGCCGAAATGGGCTGGCCATTTTGGGTCACGGCTTAGGGCGGGTCGGCCCGCGGCGAAGCGGGTCGGCCCGCGGGTCAGTAAAAAATAATAACATTTACTATTTTATTGTTTAATAGATCTATTGCAGATTGTGACGTGCAGGGATGAAATAATAACTTTTACTATTCTGATGCATATGTAATAGAAACTGTCAAAGGGGAAATTATATATTATATATATAAAATTAATATCGTAGTCGTAGCTTTTCTAACTCCTAGATTTTGTTTTTGTATAATCAAATCAAAAAATTTTATATCAAGCAACTTTGTAAGTAATCTATTTATTTTAACTTAATTTAATTACAAGATGTTAGTAATTTATTTGTTCGTGGAAATAATGTTCTGGAGGCCATAAAATCTGCATAAGTGTTCTTCTACATAACAATCTAAGTTTTCTTGGTACCAAAATCAGCAGTCTAGCTTTTGGTTTTTCTCCAATAAATAATGGAATTGATTTAGAGTGAGGGAAAGCAAAACTAGAATGGATTTCAAAACTTATACCAACAGTCATGCCAGGTGAAGGTACCTTTATAAAAGGTGTGCAGGATTGATTCTTTACTATATTTCAAGTTTCAACTACTATATAGCTGTTGATATAGCATTTCCTTTAATTACGAAAAACTACTACTACTATATTACTGGCCCCTTTTGCAGTTTATCATTGGAAAATTAGGGAATTGAAACTCCATCGTAGCAGAAGTTTGTATAATATGTAATTTATATATAATTCTGGCGGGCCAGCCCGCAAGCCCGCCAACCCGAGACGGGGCGGGGCGGGCCAGAGCTTTAGGGGCCCGCCAGATTGGCGGGCCAGCCCGCCCTGCCCCGTTTGAAGGCGGCCCACGGCGGGGCGGGCCGGCCCGTTTGACAGTACTAAAAATAACCAAACGTTATTATTCAGAAAAAAAAAATCAAACCGAGTAAATTTCGATAAAACATTTCATAAAATATTTACCCGGAAAACCAAAAGGAAATAAGATTTTTTATTCTGAGTATAGTTCTTCGTTTTCTTCCTTACATTATTTTTAAGTATTTCCAAAATACTTGATCAGTTTTTATAGTGTTATGTCAAATGATTTCACTTGATTTATAAATCAAATTTGATATAGCTTTCCTAAATGCATCTCTAGCGAATACATAAGGTTTTATTTTATCCGCGGAAAACTTAAGGGAATAAACTATTGTATTTAGAGAAACCTCAATGGATAAAATACTTGACCAGAGAAGTCCTACAACCGGATAAACTGTCAGAATTTCTCGAAATTTTAAGATGTTATTCCATCATCTTATGATCCATACGGTACCAAAACAACATTTACGAAATACAATTTTATTGTAAAAATTGAATTAAAATATGGATAACATAATTAATTTGACATAAATGCACAAGATGCGTGGCGAGTTTAGATTTAATGAGTCAGGATCGATACTTCAATTCTACATATGAAAATTTGTTATAAATATAAATAGATATTTTTTGTCGACCAATATTGTATACAAGAAAAAGATGGTTGCACTTTGATAAGAAAGAAAATCTTTATTGAAAAGTTACGAGATTTTTTTCTGGAATATAAAAAGTATAAAATATTTTGAATCTAAAGCAATGTGATTGAACAAGAGACAATTAGCGTCATGACTCCACGTAATATTTATTATATAAAATACATTTATTTCCTTTTGTTGTATCGCTCACACCATCTCCAACCCTGCTCCATTTTGAAGATTTGCACCAATTTGGTGTGAAAAATTCAGTCCAACCCTACTCAATTTTTGCACCAATTTGAAGATTTGGTGTCAAGACTCAAATTTGGACGCAAAAAATGGCGCAAGGAAAGTAGCACCAAATTCTGCACCAAAGTTTTCCCTGCGCCAAAGCTTTCCCCTTTCCTTTTTTTTAAAATTTTTTATTATCAATAATATTATTAAAAATAAATATTTAATGTAAAAAAATTAAAGAAATCAAATTTATAGAAAATTAACTTAATGAAGTATTGTTAATATTAGTATAAATTTAAACTATTATATTGTTTTTATTAGAATAATAATTAAAATCATAATAATTACTTTGTAGTTAAAATTATTAAAATATAAAATGTAAATATAAGAAATTAATAAATAGATATTATTGAGAATATTTCGAGAATATATCTTTTAATGCAAGATTTGAAAAGTAAATGGGTTGAAGATGGATATTGTATTTGGTGCAGAAATTGCATCATTTTAGTGCAAAAATTGCATCATTTTAGTGCAGTAGGTTGTAGATGGTCTTAAAGCAACAAACTGTAGGAGAAATATTTTTAATGATCATACTCTCATACCGAACATTCAACGCATCACTTGGTTCTTAACCTTAAAAATGCAACTTTTACCGTTAAAACATTATACCTTTCTCGGCCTTTTGGCTAAGATCAAGTGTAGTATCTGTTCTTATCAGTTTAATATCTGATACGTGGCCCAATGGCCCACACGATATTAAATTTATTTTTTTAGGGGGAAGGTCCATCAGGTCAGCTTGCTGGCTGGGCCTTCGAGCGTCGTCCTTGCGTTGCACTACTGCATGGGCCTGGCGCACCCCAGAAAAAAAAAAAAAAAAAAAAAAAAAACTAAAAAAAAAAAACAAAAAAATATAAAAAAAAAAAAAAAAAAAAGGAGAGATTTTTTTTTAATGATGATGG
>KV005645.1:650380-662417 GCA_001598015.1 Dorcoceras hygrometricum
AAATTTGAAAATTTTTCAATATTTTCGGTGTTTTTTTCTCTTGGCTATATTTTCAAGATGGTATACATCTATTTAATACATCAAATGTTATATTTATTGTCTGTTTTTTTTCAGTAATATTTTATTATTATTAATATAACAAATTATCTCTTTCAAAATTTGAAAATTTTTCAATATTTTCGGTGTTTTTTTCTCTTGGCTATATTTTCAAGATGGTATACATCTATTTAATACATCAAATGTTATATTTATTGTCTGTTTTTCTTCAGTAATATTTTAGTATTATGAATATAACAAATTATAACATTTTATCAAAATTTTCTGTTCCAAATTATTTAAGAGTGTACAGGCACAAAAAAAGTTCAGAGTACCGGTATTGTATTATATATGGCCATTTTCATGCAAGTTGGTTAACGTCTTTTTCTGTGAAACGCGAAATAACTCGTAACAAAATTGGTAAGAATATAAGTATGGAAATAGCAAGTTAAATTTTTAAAAGAAATAATAATTTAAAGAACTTATATCATCGACACGAGTATTAGCAAAACTCAACAAAAAATAAAAAACTAAATATGAGGTGTTTGATTATTTTGAGTAATTTATTATTTCATATAAAAGACAAACTTGATCATGTCTGATTTCTTTTAGTTATTTCATATAAAACACGCACTTTATCATATATTTTTGAGAGATTATATAATGTCAATAACATTTTTTGTATTTAACAAATTCTACAGTCATTTATTGCCTTTTAAAACTCATTACCATACTTTCTAATACAAGAAATCTAACTTGTCGAAATTCGGTAATTGTTTCTCCATTCCTGCTTGATAAGCTTTAATCTTCAGTTTTAAAGAATTTAAATTATGGTTTTATTCTTAATTTAGAATAAAGTTCTCGTATGTCGATCGAGCTATATCTACCAAATCAGCGTCTCATGGCTTATCTCAATTTGAGTTTAAACTAAGGGATGAAAATATTGGTGGTATTCATCATAGAGACCACTTGAAGTGAAAAAAAAAAACTAAAGAGAAAGACGAATATTTTTATAGACAATTGAATTTGTGAGAGCAGGATAAGACAAAATTATAAAAATGATACAACTTGAAATTGTTTGTCGTAAACAAAATAATAAAATGCAGATACAATGTATGCAACAAATTCAACGAAAATTAGTACATAATGAAAGAAAAATAGGACCAAATCGACGACTATTAGAACTAACCAGATTTCAAAGAAAAAAAACAAATTTTGGTTCTGAATGAGAGGGAAGAAATGAAACATGCATGTGAAAATCCCAACTATCGGAACTATTTGGAGATATTAGAGGGTACAGTTCCGACCTACACGAAGTTTAAAATTTTTCTTGCTTACCATCCTATTTATTTTCTATTATATTGCGTTGTGATTCTTACTGATATTGTTTGAATTGTTTAACCTGAAAATATAGTAATAATGATATTAATATGTCATGATATGTTAAGAGATTATATTTAAATTCTATAAAACTAAATAAAAATAACAATTAAATCTTTAAAAAAATATCGGGAAATATAGTTATTTCAAAGAATCTGATCATAAAATTTCATTTTGAAGAAAAATTTTGACAACATTACATTTTTTACTAGTGATATATATGTCACCATACTCATTTTTCAACAAGATTGATGATATTTGAAATATCTGCATTATCTCACGTTTGATTCGAGTTTGCAAATTAGCCAATTCAACAGCTGATAGCAGTACCCAATCTAATCTGTTTTCTTGAACAATAAAAAACTTTTGCGGAAAGACCTCAATTAAACAGTTAACGTAATCGTAAATGCGTGCAATTAAAAACATATGAGAGTCAGAATTTATTTTTGGAAGTTCGGAGCTGAGCTTCTACGTCTCCCATCTTCCAATCTGGAAGGATGTTCACATAAGACTTTGAATAAGATACAAAGTGTTGTCAACCTCTCAGGCAGACAGCACACGAACTGAACTCCTAGTATATCTTTCTAAACAACTTTACGTTGTGTTTACAAAGGTTATAAGGCTTAATCTAATCTGATCTGGATGAACAAAGCCTATCTGAGTCAGTACTCGAACTGAAACCTAATACATAAGGTTCAATGAATAATGAAACAATGATGAGAATCAATCTTCTTGAAATATGAGAAATGAAAGCTTGAATAACCATAATGCCATGGATCTTTTCCTTGATTCAGCTCAACCTTTTATATTTTTCGAATTCAAACATTGATAAATATGTCCGGTAGACTCAACCGATTAATTCACTTCCATGTAATTAATGCGCATTGAAAACTTTAATTTTGCTCTATACTATTCCATCAAATATTCCTCCTTTTTGCTTAAAATGGGTAAACCTCGTACAAATATAACTCTGACACATTCTGATTGTATCTTGAGTTGTTCAACTGCTACAAACATTCTGTCAAGTCAAAACCTTGAAATATGTTCTGATCTGATTTATACGAATTTTTAAACTGATCTACTTTATTGTCTAGTCTGCTATATTTTGATCTGAATAACCTTAAGCTGGTCTGCACTTCAAACCTGATCTGATTTTCCCTACTGATATGTTCCTGGAGCTGAGTTGACTTTACTCAACTTGGTTGTGACCTAACTCCAATGAACGTTGTTGGCTCTGATCTGATCAACTAATCTCCAAGCCGGTTTTGTTTTCACCGAAACTTAGAAAATCTTACTCAACAATATATATATTATACCTATCTGTCAATTATCATCGCATCATTCATTCTCGTCACACTAGAAATTAGTTGGTTTGAATAGACCTTTCCACATTATAATATCTCTCAGACTTGAATTGCCCGTTATCTTTTTCGTTCCATCTTTAGCTAAGAACGTGAAGGAAAAACTCAGTTCTATTGATTGATGTAATTAGCATGACAAGCCATGCCAACGTGTTTTGCAACTATTGAGTAACAATTTGGCCTTTAAAAGACTTGTCGATGTTAAACATGTTTTCGTGACCACGGATTCTAAGTTTCAGGTACTCAAGCTTTTTGGGTGCAAATTGCTGAAGAAATGTTTACAACACAAAAAAATAAGCGATGATGAGATTTTTCTTATAATTTCCTTAGCTAGATTCGATGTCCACATTTAGTATCAAGCTAAATCAAAAGGTGAATGGAGATAGTCACAGCAACTATTTTTGCTATAGTAGCTTTCACGAACTCGAAGGACGACATTATTAAGGGAGAAGGCTCTGCATCTCAAACGAACCAAGAGGCATTGTGTTCATGGAAGACCATAAGCTATCACTTTAATACACATTATTATGATATTACAAGTTAAATAGTTGCTCACATTTAAAAAAGTGAACCATGTTTACGCTAAATTCTCGTCTAGGCATTTCATCGAACATCGCGTTTACGTGGATTAAATGCAAGCCACGACAAAATAACACAAATAGTATATAGCCCAAAAGGTTTACAAGCATGGCAAATGCTCGCAAGTGCACCCACCTTTTCACTCTACAATGTGTTTCCAACCCAGTTTAGATTTTGGACATGTGATTGTGTCCAATTTTTGTAAAATTTCTAAGAATATTGAAACTATATTGATGTCCATGTCAAATTCAGCCCACAACCAAATTGCCAATAAACACAGCACAAAGACATTACGATTGACACAGAAGCAAAGTTTTTCCCTTAGCTTTTTTACAATCGAAGCTCACCACAATATGGGGATGGCCAAGGAATAATGATTTTTTTCCAAGAGTGGTACTTTTGCCATCACAAGAAACACGTGGATTTTCCATTTATTTCTTTTTATAACTTCCAAAAAGAAAAGGGAAAAACATGTGAAATAAATCATCCACCATTCTTCAGTCTTCGATCCCAACTTTCTTGAACAATGAAAATATCAGGAAGAAACACAAAGGAACCACAATAAAGGATGCAACTTTCAGCAAATCCTCCACTTGTCTTGATATCACGCCAATTCTTGACCAGTCTCCACTATACCTGAACATTACAAGAAGCCACAATTATGTTTACGTGTATAACCTGAATATATATATATAGAGAAAGCTCGTTTCTTTTAAGTACAATTTCATGGGAAGAAAGACGAGGAAATGTTTGGCAGAAGAAGGCTAGATTCTTGTTGATTGCGAACATTTTCTTGTGAGGTTTCAACTTTCAAGTTTGTCAAATATTATCTAGATTTGACATTTGATTGTATATAGATTTTTTGGCTAAGTTGGAAAAAAAAAGTACGACTGGCTTTGAATTTTTTGTAAGGGGAAGGGAAATCATGGATAAATTCCAAACCAGAAACTTAATTTTAAATTCAGTCCATATGTCATAAAATATTAATTTTATTTCGTCTAAATGAAATTTTATTAATTTTCAATTAGTTTGGTGTAGCGTGAAAAATTCAGTTTTTGTTATGTATTTAGTTATTATTTGTTCATTGAAATTTGGGCAACGGTTCCTGGAGAGATGGAATCTGGATTTTAATCATTAATTTTTCATTTTAGGATAGTTGCGAGTATAACACACGAGCTTTATATGATTTCAATTTGCAATGGGTTCATTCTAATAGAGTTGTGTCCTAATTTTGGCAGAAAATATAAGGAGATTTCTCCATAAAATGTGATCTTATAATTTCTATCCCCATCAAAAGAATATGTGACAATGAAAGAAGATGATGTCGTCTGTGGTAAGCCGAGATTTGTAAAAAACTCGTAGGATGTGAAAGGGGAAGTCGCTATTAAAACCCTTGGAATACAACGTCAGCTCTTGTATTGTAGATGGAAAGTTTATGCATCTTCAACCATTTACCAATAGGATTACTCATGAACCTTGTTCATTGCCTCTCATTGAGTTCTGATTCAAGCTTGTGCATCACTTTTCTGAAATAAGTAGAAGAACATCATGGCATAGCATCATTTCTTCTCTGCTCGTGAGCCCCATTTTCATCGACATTTTTTTAACCATTTCTAAGCAAAAGAAAAAAATATAGAAAATATCATTATAACAAATGTTGACATTACATAAACTTCTAATTTTTGTCCAATCATGTACTATCAAACTTAGTAACATGAAAAATACCACATACTTACATAAAAAATACCATAGAGAAATACAATGTTGGGTTAAACGTGTAAGGATGAAAGAAGTAGTATGATTAGCGGTGTCATGAGAAGCTCTCATGCGTCGAACTGCTAACGTTACAAAGTTTGATATGGATAATACTATCTCTGTTGGGGATATCGATCGATGATAAAGAAAGGATAACATTGATCTCTCGAGATATGAGACACACCAACAGCTAGACTCGCATCTCCCCGAATTCATGGGTCTAACGGTCCGACTCAATGCACATAATAAGTTGCACATTTGCTAACAACTATAACATTTGTCCTATTGGTAAGTATTTGATCCGGACACATAATGGAAACATAAAAAAAATTCAAGCAAACTAAATATCGATTATTAAACTAACTGCATTGAAGATATACTTCAAACCAGCACTAAACACAAGTAATACACATAATAGTAATGTATATTCAATAAAATAATGCATATTACAAAAACCATTTTAATTGTTGTCTCGTGTTCATTAGAGGCGGCCATCCGGTCCGATTCAAGCCCGACCCATCGGGTTCGATTTGGAAAATTCCGAATCCAAGCCCGTAATCATGTTACACGGTTTCGGGTCAGGTCTTCAATCCCGTGGGTCGAGCCCGACATTTATAGTTTAAGAAAAAAAGTTAAGAAGAATTTCTTTGAATTCCAAGACCGGAAGTCACACAAAAAACAAAAATTAAAGAAAAAATGGTTAAATCGAACAAAAATTCGTCGTCTTGTTCTCTTGCGTTGCTCCTGCTCGCCTGCCATCGTCGCAGGTTGGTGTGCTTCTAGGCCGTGGTGGAACCATAAGTTATTGACAAGGAAAAATCGGGGGAGAAGAAATTGGGAGGAGGCGCGACCGAAAGAGAGAAAATTGGAGGGATCTATTTTGGGATTTTGACGTAAAACAAAGTTAATTGATAAATAAAGTCAAAATAATTAGTCAAAACATGAAGCAGAGAGTCGAAGAAGGAGTTGGATATGTTACGTGTGCAGATTAATATTTTACCACAGAGATTGAAGCTAAAATTGAGTTTCTAACTTGGAATTTATCACCAATTTCCCCCTTTCATAATCCAGCCTAAAAAATTAGTCATATGAAGTCAATATTGTGACATATGATCTAATAATCAATCTTATATAAATTATCTACCTCTAATTTATATCTATCCAAACATATTTTTCGATTTGAAATATTTACGGATGTGAGCCTTTGTAAAAAAAACTAAACAAACTTTGACCAAGTTATTTTGCAAGAACTGCTTTCTCCGGCCCGAATGGCGGACCCCGTACAAATCCAGAGGCTCCCGCACGATGCATATATAGACGCCGTCCGGTGGCTGCCGCACTTCTCCACCTTCACTCGCCATATCCTCCTCGCTGCCTTCGACTCCGACACCTCCACGCCTTCCCTCCAAACCATCCAATTTTCCCCTTCCCAAAGCGCCTCTTCTGTGACACCGCAGTCTTTGCTACCCCTTCCTTCTAGGATCACTTCACTGAGGACCTGCTCTTCTGCCTTCAACCCCTCTAGGCCCATCATCGCCGCTTCGACCTTCTCCGGCTCGCTGTTGTTCCTTACTGCTGATTTGATTCATGGGTCTCTGAATCTCGAGTTTTCGGTGGCTGAGAAAGGGTTCCACAATGGATCTGTCTCGGGGATTGATCTAAGTGATAATGGGTCGGAGTGTGTGAGTGTTGGGGAAGAAGGAAGAATCAATTTGATAAGTTTGGAGGAGGAGGAGGGGGGTTTTAGGAGGGTTTTTGACAGTACTGGGTTAGTGTCGTATAGTGCGGTTAAGTGGGCTTCTCCTGTGGAGTTTGTGACCGGTGGGGTTGGTCGGTTTAGCCTTCATTGGTGGGATCAGCGGAAGCCTGGTGGACCTGTGGTTTTGTTCAAGGAAAATTGGTAATGTTTTGAAACTCTTGTTTATTTAGAGGAATGTTGGTCTTGATTATGGACTGTTGCATGGAAGTCACAGTTAAGATAAACACGTTATCACTGGCCTTTGATGAGTGGAATGCATATGGGTTTGCGCCAACTTCACAAATACTTTGCAGTATTAGAACTTCATGCACATTTCTTTGTTAAATGCCCTTATGTTTTGATTATCCATTTTCCAGTCCATGCACCATGATTTATGTGCTTGTGTTTGGCTGTAAGTTGTCTTCTTGCATACGCTAACAGGACAGATTGGGGGACTACTTCTGGAATTGTTCATTCCATTGATATCCATCCATCACGAAAGTATACTTGCCTTGTAAGATGTTTCTTTATCCTTCTTAGTTTGACTGCGTTGATATTAAAACAATCTTGAGTGACTGGTCCCAGCTTATAATCTGAAAAGTGTATCCCTTCTAATCATTCTGTTAAAATATTTGTTCTACCCGAAACCCTTCCCATTTTTCACATATCCAAAAGAATGTAGCAGAGGGAACAAAGAAAGACCTGTAAATGAGGTGACCAAGCCATTTCGATGTATGTATGTACGTGCAAATTTATGTTGGCATGTAATAATATGGTTTATCCTAGGGTTGTCTTTATTGATTGGATTCTGAAATTGTTGTCCCAGTCTTCATTTAATTATTTTACCTTTGGGTTTGCTTTGTATTTGAATGTGAAGGCAGGAGGCTCGTCCGGTACTGTGTTTGCATGGGATATTCGTTCACCAAAAGAGTCCACTATCTTGTCATCAGTTGGTCTTAATGATGCACCAACCCATTCGCTTGTCGAGAGTGATGTATGGGAGGTTCAGTATGACAATTATACACATTCTTCCAAGATCAGTAACCAGTCATCATCTAGGATTCTACCAGCCATGACTTGTTCTGAAGATGGAATCCTTGCTGTTATCGAGCACGGTGCGGATAATTCTTGGCAGCCAATGTTTTCTTGCAATTACATCCATCAATGACTCAGATCTTCCATTCTGTGGAGTGTGGACTCTGAGTTGTTGAACGAATAATTGCGTGTCAGAACACATGCTTTCATGGTTAAGGGCTTATTTATTTTACTCAATATTGCAGGACAGCAGCCAACAGAGCTTTTGGCTGAACCTTGTGCAATAAACAGCTTCGACATCGACAGGCAAAATCCTTCGGTAAATCTTCACAATTCACAAATACTATCGTCATTTTGTTCGTTGTATCCAATTTATTTCAGAATAAACTCTCTACTTCATCAGGTTTTCAACTGTGCTCCATTTAACATTATAGATACTGCCACCTTGCAGGATGTGGTGTGTAGTTTGGAGTGGGAATCGCTGGCCATCTTGACAAGGCCATAAGCTTTAGTGATTGAGCCGCATCCATAGCTTTCGCTTACTTGTAATGTAGAAGTTCTCTAAGTTTGTCGTAACTTTGTTTACGACTTTTACACAACTTTAGGTCGATTTTTCGTATGCTGCTACTCTACCTTCAGCCACTTCATACTTTGGTGGTGTTGGGGATCAACAAAGTTATTTGTTCGTTTTTACCAATTTTTTTATTATTATAATTTTTGTTAGTGACTAATATTAACAGATTATTTTTTTAAATATATATTTTTAATTGATACACAGATAAAATATTAAATGTCATCAACTACATCATTGCATACTTTCGAACTTGAGAACAATGGAGCAATCTTGTTGAACACTAAGAGCATCCACGATGGTGGATGTTCCATCATCCATCTCAGCAAGTTATTCCATTGGACGCATTATTCTTTTTTTAAAAAAAATAACGTGTAATTATTTAAAATACATTGTAAAATATATTTTGAATATGGATAGAATGTTGGACGATTCTACTAAATCTTTTGATCGTTTTATCACAATAATTTTTTTTGCGTTATATAACGTTCAAAATGTTTGAACTTTCGAACTATCAACGAAAGTTCAAGTGGAGAAAATTCTCGAATTCATCCGAACCAATAACATCCTCTATTTTCATTTCCAGAACAAAACCCATAGAATTTTCAACAATTTCCATACCAATCACCATATTCTCAAAGTATTCAAAGTTATTCGAATTTTTCAAATAACGTCCCCCTTGACTCTTTTTATGTGGTATCCCCTGGAATATTTTTCAAATAGTCCCTATTTTATGTAAGCTCCATCTGATGGAAATAATCCACATCAATCACCAGGAACTCACTGAAATGAACCAAGAAGAACAAGTGTTGATGCAAGTGATTGTGATAAAAGTGGTAGAAATCCTAATGAACTTCGAATTTCACAGTTTCCTCCATTCTCATCCCAAATGGGACTTGAAAATATTAAAATCAATCAGACCTCAGATGGACCAAGAAGAAGTTGGTGAGGATGGCAAAAGAACATTGTGGATAGTAATCGATGATAAGCTCCTCGCAGCAGCCTACACAATGATTAGCGAAGACCCAACAATTGGTAATACCCATAAAAGTGAGTCTTTTGGAAATGACTGGTGGCATACTACAATGTCAATCGAGATAATGGAGCTAGAGATGCGGAGAAAGCACACTCTGTTATGGTGAACAGGATCGTACATAGATATAATGGAATCTACAATAAATGGTATATTGATCGACCTAGCGGATGAAGTGATGAGGATTGATGATACGAGCTCATGAAGAATATAAATGCATGATAACTCTATTTTCCAATATGAACATGTGTGGAGGATTGTTAAATATAGTCCGATGTACGCTCCCCAATCATCAAGACAAGGGTCAGCAAAGAAGGCAAGGACCTCTGAATCATCAGGTGGACATACCGACTCGTCTAATGCTAATGCACCTGTTAATGCAGATTATAACAAAGCCCGATCTTGTTTGTCGAGACAGAAAGCCACAAAAAGGAAAGACAAAAAAAGAGTAACCCGAATGGCGGAATTAGTCGAGCTATGCAACAATCTCTAGCACTTACGGAGGATTATAATAACAACAAAAGGAACAAATATCCAAGCACATAAACTCCTCGTCATGGACACACGAGGTATGATAGATGAACAACTTCAGAATCATCGGGCGATACAAGTAGCTAAAGAAACAATTGAACCTCTTATAAGGTTTGTAATTTCTGTTTTAGTATCAATTCATGCTACAATATTTACTTTCATATCAAGTGTTCTAAGATATTTGTGAGTTGCACTTTCCTTTTATATTTGTGTGATTTGTAATTTCCATTTATGAATGCTATTTATGCTTATCTTATGGTAATTCAAGTTGTGTAGTCAAGATAACTTTTAGTTATAATATATATGTTATAAAGAAGCCGTTACAAACTAATCGTTATATTATAGTCGTTATCCTATATCCATTATAAATTATCCGTCCTAAAGTAGCCGTTGTAAATTAGTCGTTATAAACTAGCCGTTATATTCTTTTAATGGCGAGAAGAAAAGGCTTATCACCGCTCCAAAAATGCACTGCTGCAGTCCGTCGACTAGCTTACGGATGCCCCATAATAATCCATAAGAGCCTAACGATTTAATCTCAATAATACATTCTACCTTGATCCAAAAAAAAAGTGCATTCTGCCAGTATTTTATCTTGGTTTATTGTGATTATATTTTCAATTGCAGGTAGTATGTGATTGAGATATTAATGACACAAAATACAAGATGAAGTATGAGAAAATAATTTGAGCCACCTAAAAGTTATAATACAATTACTGAATAATCCGGTTTTGTATTCTAATTTAAACACTAAATACTAAATTCACATGGTGTTAACTAAAGAAAATAGTACAAGGATAAAATAATCGACAGTGATCAATTTTAGTAATTTGAAGGATACCATCTTTATTGGACAAATAAGAAGACAATATTCACAAACATATGGCAATACAAATTTTAAGGAAAAATGATTTAAAAAAATCACAATTTATAAATGTTGGCTGCGCTTGTTTGACAGCACGCCTGAGATTATCTTGTCTTACTCATGTGTAAGTGAAAGTGCTCCAGGATTATTTATAATATTTGTTATGAAATTATTGAACAATAATTAGTGGTTGGATGTCTAATATTAAATAAAGTGGTTGGAACTTTTTATTATTTTATTCATTATATTTGCCTATAAATAGGCTTGAAATTTCATTTGTAAAATGTACACAAAGTTATACAATCTTCTCCCACAAATTTTCTCTTCTCATCTATTCTCTCTCTAAATTAAGGAAATTATAGAGTAATCATAATTTCCTATTAACTAAAATTCAAGAGGTTATTTGGAGCAATTTCCAAGATATTGCAAAAGGTAATTATTACATTTATTTTGTTGCTATTTCATTTATTTTATAACACGTTATCAGCACGATAACTCGATTGTTGTTATATATTTTCAACGTATAATATCATGTTATTATATAAAAGGAGTTCATTTAACCGTAATTACCATTATACGCATCATATTATAATTGCAAAAATATTAAATAAAATTATTGTATTTTGTTTCTTTATAAACGATCATAAACGGATATGTTTTAATTATTCGTAACGGGTATAAACGGCTAGATTTTAGCCTATAAATATGATATTTTCTGAAACGTTCAAGCATCCCTCTATTGCTATTCTCCATCAAATTCTTCTCGACAAATTCTATTTTGTTTTGAATTACAAAAGAAAAGGAAGAAGAAGAAGATGATCAATCCAATGAAAATTTTTATAACTATTTTGATCATTATACTCACTATACTTGTATTTACCAGCGAGTATCCGCCTAACGCTTTTCTATTATTTTGCTTCATGCTTGTATTTCTCGTGTATCCATTATTTGTCATTGTTATACTAATGAATCCTTACTAATAAAATTTATTTTATGAAGCACCACAATGTCGAATATTTCCAAGCTTGAATTTAGCGCTCTTGACATCTCCGGAAAAAATTATCTCTCGTGGATACTAGATGCTGAAATAACATCTAGATGCTATGGGCATAGGAGATACAATTAAAGAGGGAAATTTCGAATCACCTCAAAA